>JAXQQM020066469.1:0-69349 GCA_034641835.2 Pinus albicaulis
AACTACAGGAGAGACAACAGAAGTGGGTGAGAAAAATCCAAGCTTATGATTTTGACATAGAGTATGTCAAGGGGAAGAGAAATGTAGTAGCTGATGCACTATCCAGGAGGCCTACAGCGTTGTCTTTGAGGGGCATGGACGCAGATAGGAAAGTTGAACTTTTAGTTGAGTATTCCAAAGATGACTTTGCATGTGAGATAATTTATGGGGTGGTATTGGATGAGAGGTTTAAAGTAATGGATGAGGTCATCTATTACCGAGACCGGATCTTCTTGGCTAAGAACTCCAAGCTCAAGGAGAAGATCTTATTGGCATCACATGATTCCCCACTTGCCGGGCATCAAGGTTTCACAAAGACTTACAGGGCCATAAGGGAGAGATTCTCATGAAAGGGTCTCAAGGAGGATGTGCTCCAACATGTCAGAGAGTACACCATCTATCAGAAAAATAAGGGAGAACACACCCACCCTGCTGGGTTATTGCAGCCACTACCTATTTCGGATGGGAAGTGGGAAAGTATCTCTATGGACTTTATCACCGACTTACCGACAGTACAGGGTAAGGATTGTATCTTTGTTGTTGTTGATAGACTAACAAAGTACTCTCATTTCTTTATCATTTCTACATATTATAATACTTCACAGGTAGCTGAGATCTTCTTCAGAGATGTATTTAGACTCCATGGTCTCCAAGGACCATAGTGAGTGATCGGGATAGCCGCTTCATGGGTGGCTTTTGGCAGGAACTTTTCGGTTAGTGGGGGCTGATTTGACTCCGAGCACTAGCTATCACCCCTAAACCAATAGATAGACCGAGATAGTGAACAAGTGGCTAGAAGGCTACTTGAGGAACTATGTAGCGAGAGCTGATACCCAGAGAGCTTGTTGCGTTGGCTCCATTAGCACCATATGTCAGCCAAGATTGGAAAAATTTTATTTAGCAGGGAGAATGCACATTCAACCACTTTGGGGTTACAAGATATAGCCCTCCACGAATCGGGAGAGGGATCTCTCAAATAAGTGAAAAGATTAGTTTGTCTCAGTTTGTTTTATGGTAAAAATATTAGGCTAGTTATGAAGGCCAAGGGTTTGTTTGTTTTTGGATGGTTGACATGATTATTGTTTGAGGTGGAAAGTCCTAAATGCAAAGAGTTTCAAAGGTGAGAAGTTGCAAGCAATCAGAACAAGCTTTGGCCAAAAAGATAGATAATTGCAGGTTTTAGTCCATTGGGCTATGGAGTCATAATAGGGTTTAATTGAAACAACAAGAGGCAAGAGTGGTCCATGGGGTAAGTCATCTATGTCTAAGGATCTCTCTAAAGTTTGATTTATGGAATGAAATGGTACAACAAGAAGGGGAATTTAAACAAATGAAGAAAAAAGAGCAGCCCAGGATCTGGTAAGTACTTTGAAACTAGCCAGCCTTTGAAAAACACTTAAGAAAGACATAAAATCAATCCAGGATCTGGTAAGTACTTCGAAACTAGCCAGCCTTTGATACACTTTCAATAGAAAACACTTAAAAACAGGGAGGAAACTTGAAGGCAACTATTGGAGTAGAAACTAGCGGGCCGGGCTCACCACAAATCCTCTCCTAGCTCTGCTTTACTTGGTAACTTTCAAGACAAACACAAAGATAACAAAGAATGGTCTAAGATCTGGTAAGTACTTCAAAACTAACCAGATTTTAACACATTCCAAGGGAAACTTTCAGACAGTCTTTTGGGATAAAACTAGGACCAGGGCACACCATATCTTCCTGAGTTCATCTCTACTTAACATGAACTAAAAATAACATTCAGGAACAATATTTAGCTAAGACAGGAGGACGAGGGAACGCCAGCATTCCTACTGCTTAAACTGAATTAAATCATTCCTAAATAACACAAATGGGAAGAAAACATTTAGATAAAGATTTTCAGTCAGAGAAGGGTACTGATATACAGTAGGTCCTAACTCTATGCATGTTTTTCTTTATAAGAGAAGATGAAAAAAGTGAAAACAGAAGTAAAATAACAATTCACAATAAGAAATAACATCACTGTCGACATAGACCAGGATCCCATAAATCAGCTTGTATTGATGCTCCAAACCAGTTACAACTTTAAGTCCAATGCTTTAGTTTAGCAATCATCTACACTTCCTAGACTAACTTATCTATCACAAGCAGAGCTCCAAGAGCCAGTGAACACTATTTACAAGTAGAAGTCTCAAGCTCAAGCATATTTCAAAATTCAGCAACCAACTCGTCTCTCATCTTTTCCGGTAGTGTTTATCGAAGAATGAGGAGGTGAGATCTGATAAAAGATCTCCAAAGATAATTAATACAGTCTTAATGGCTTCTCGGCCTTTGGGGGGCTTGATGAAGAAGTTTATAGATGTTTCTAACTGTATTAATGTTTTTTATTGAAGATCAAGCTCGGTGGGAGCTCTCATTGACTTTTGAGGCTCTGTGTTATATTAAAGTAACTCTGTTGATAATTTTTCATAAAGTTTATTTGCAGAATTAACTTCTCTGGCTGCGCTGAGGAAAATGCTTCTTTTGATCAATAACTTCGGCCCCTGTTTGAATGCTTTGAGGCACAGGTGGCACTGTGGTAGATGGGAGGAATCAATTTGCCTTGGATGTGGCGGTGGAGGCCTTTCTGTCTAACAAACACTTATGATTTTCTTTAAACTATGTTTTAATTTGGAGGATTAGGCTTTTGATAATCAATCTTAGCCATAATCCTCATAAAATTTCCTTCAATCTCCTGTTCTGGTGCGTTCTATCTTCGACACTAATACTCTTTGTTTGTGATTTATTCACTGTGTTTTGCTGATGTGCAGGCCATGCAGGGCTCATATGGCATCAATGCCTCATGAAACATTGATGAGACGTGGAGTTCGAGCCCTGCGAATGGTTTCCTTTGATGAATCAAAGGCATGGGAATCGTCATTCCGAGCCTTTTGCTTTCTCTTTTAATATGACGGAAAAACATTCAAACACCTGCACAATACAAAACTATATTACGAAATCCTGCGTTTTTGGGTTTTACTGCGGTAGAGGTTGTAGGGAGGGAGCATGGCTGTTGGATGGCATCATCCAACAGAGAAGATTTATTAGAGGAGGTCAAAAGGAGAGTGGAGGAAGAAAATAAGTCGGATCCACTGATAGCGGAGAGATCGACGGTTGGGAATAATCGGGAGAAATCACAATATAAATGGTTACATTACGGGGATATGGCAAAGATGCAACGAAATAAGGTTTAAAACCTTTGGCGAAAGAAGAAATGAATGAAAAATCAAAGTGGGCTTCGGGAGGAATATAGCCGGACTTCAAAACTCCCGATAAAACCAAGCTGCATAAACCATTTCAGGTCACAAAAGTCGCCCACTGACATCAGGCTGTTTGTGACCCAAAATTTTTATGAAATCCGCTTTATAAAGCTCCCCGGGTCCGTTTGGGGCATGCTGACGTCAGGGTGTTTGTGACCCGAAATTTTTATGAAATATGCTTTATAAAGCTCTCGGGGTCCATTTGGGGCCTACTGACATCAGCCCAAATGTGACCCAAAATGTTTATTAAATCTGCCCTATAAATCTCCCCGGGTCCAGATTTCACGACCATGTGAGAAACCACACAAGACCCGTTCCAATCAGTTGCTGCCGCGTGGGTGTTGATGTGCATGTTGACTAGGCATTGCGTACCACCGGTTCTGTGGGACTACCAACTACTGTCATGGTTGTGGAGACCAGGATGATATATGAAAACCCAAAATTTTAATATAATACAAAGTTTAATGTTTCGAGGGTAGGATGTATATTTATAATATGGCTTGGCGCCCATCTGCGGGGCCATGGTCTATATGAAATGCAATATGACCGGGGGATATGATACACAGGGCTAATCGGCATTGGAGTTTTGGTTTAAGCACAAAAAAATGCGCTCCGTGAGTTTCCCTAATGCGATAAGCACTCAGGACCCTAGCACTTGGTTCTAGCACTGGGGCACATAGAGGGGAAGTTTTTTTAAGACTTATCCCAAGGGGGCTTAAGCCTTTATACAAAAATATGTATTTTTTATGATTTTTTTCAAGTTCTTAATGGGTTTTGGGGGTTTCGACAGAGTTCAAAAATGAGTTTTAAACATGGAAAATGATTTTCATGAGTGGAAGAAGGGGAATCATGAAAAATAGAGGATTTTTATGGAGGAAAAGGGGAGAAAAATGGAGGTTAGTTTTTCAAGTGAGGAAAGGGAAAAGAGGTGATTTTGCAGCAGTTTCTTCTCATGAAATTAGCAGAATTCTAGAGTGTAAAATGGGCACAGTAGGGAATATTTTTGGACAGAGGCATGAGGCCTTCAAGAGTCTTCAAGAGATAACACTTTTTTGCAATAAAATTTGTTCCTTGAAGGCTCCAAAATTGATTGTAGCCACATTTGGTAAAAAAATTTCCTAGGTGGCTAACAGTGGCTCCACTTGGGGATGGTGCCTTCTTGAAGGTACCAAGAACTTCAGACTTGCTTTCTCTGGGAGGCTAACCTGTGCCTCATCCATTGGGCTGCTCTTTCTTTGCTGGGATGATCTTGCTCTGAAAACCTATTAGCAGTCATAAAAACAATGGATCTTTCATCAACAAGATTTCTACCTACCCAATCCTACTGATCTAACATTTTTTCTTCATTTGAGTGCACTTGGATTGGCAAACTCTTTTCATAACATTTTATTCTTTTGAAAGTAGGAAATCTAATCTATTTCTACTCCTTATTTCTCCATGGACTTAGATTAAACAATTGAGCCCATATGATTCTCTACCTAATCTACTATCTTTTGGGATTAAACTGTCCAGCAGATTTTATTCACTAAATCCTACAACAGAAATTTAAAAGCATACAAGTCAGGACTGAATAGTCTAACTCGTTGCTGATCTATGGCATAAAAACAAGCTGCACATAGATCTTATTTTGCAGAAAAATAAAACAAAATGGAAGGCTTAGGATCTGAAATTTTAAAGCATTTCCTTCATCTTTTTTACAACTCTGTTTTGACTTTTTGTTACACGGTAATTTGTCACCTTCGTACCTTCTTGCAATCCCGTCCCGCACATTGGAGGGCTCATTCCGTGACCTGTGAGAAGTGACATGGCTTGAAATCACTTTCATGACATCCCTCTAAATAAGAGCTTTCATTTCCACGAAGACATCTCCTTGTAAAAACACTCCTTAAATTGGCTAGCGCGAGTGCGACTCTGGGACAGAGCGCCAACTAGCGCGTCCCCTTTGAAGTATTTTCCCCATTGGCGCGGGTACTGAACTACCTGCTCGCGCCAATGCAAAAAGAGCCATTTTTCTTCCCCTGGTGTTACGAGAAGAAGAAGAAGGAGCATCCTCATGACTTCCGTCTTATGTACCTTTCGAGATAACGGAACAGGCCTTTGGTCTGGTCGTACCCAGCACCATTATAGATGAAGGCGCGTCTGTTAGTGTTCTATCCTTAACTACTTGGCAAGATTTCGGTTCGCCACCGCTTGTGCACCGTACATAGAGAGATACATTTGGTGTTTAACGGAGAGAACGAGTCAAGCAGCTAGAAGTCCTTGAGGTTACCTGTTACTTTGGGAGGTAAAACCGTCCATATGGATGTGATGGTTGTTCCAGGCCCTTTGGATTTCAATCTGCTCTTGGGGTGTGATTACACCTATGCCATGGGAGTGCTTGTCTCCTCCCTTTTCCGTGTGGTCTGTTTTCTGCATGAAGGATGGATGGTGACCATTGATTAGCTTTTGTTCTTTGGTCTTGATATGGCAGCTAGCTCGTCATCATCCCTTCTTGGTTTTTATCCACCCGTTGTATCTGCCCCACCGTAGGTCAACTATGTGGCTACCTACCCTGTGCCTGTGCTCAGTGATGATGTCGTCGTGCATCAGGTGCTGGGGGCATTGGGTCCTGACTTCCAGGATGTTTTCCTTCCATCGAGAGTGGAAATATTGGAAGCGATGAATTCTTGTTCATTATGATGAGTTCAGTCGGAGCATGGTTCTTTCATGTGTCAAGCTCCTTAAAAAATGAAACAAGTTGGTCGGAGCACAGTTCATTTTCTTGTGTCAAGCTCCTTAAAAAATGAAACAAGCTCTTCGGAGCATGGTTCTTTTCCTGTGTCAAGCTCCTTAAAAAATGAAACCGGGTCTGGTCGGAGCAGAGTTCCTTGTCTTGTGTCAAGCTCCTTAAAAAATGAAACAAGGGTGTCCGAGGATAGTTCTTTTAATGTGTCAACCTCGTTAAAATAATGAAACAATTTCCTGTTCAATTCGAGTCTTTGATAAGTTCTCGTAAAATCCCAGTCGAGTCTTCCTCTTGATCTCGTAACTTGAACCTTCACTCCATTCGAGTCACCATATGGACTGAAGCTTGGGGGGCATGTACCTCGAATTGAGTCACCATGCTGGGGGCATGCTTACTTTTTCAAGCATATTTTGTTTCCGTTTCAAGCTTGTGTAAAAATGAAACCGGTTTCAAGCATAGTTTATCTTTGTTTCAAGCTTGTGTAAAAATGAAACCAACTTCAAGCAGAGTTTCCTGATTTCAAGCTTGTGTAAAAATGAAACCTTTCCCATTTTACCTCTTGTGATTGTCATTTTATCAGCCTGTTTTGCCAGATGAGCCTTGGTTTTCTCACTCCATCGTCACTATCTGCTTGGCCGATCATATGCCTTCACTTGGTTGTTTCACCCGTTCCTGAGGAACCGCTGCGATGAGTGGTCTTGTTAGCCAGCCTCTCAACCTTTATTTGTTTTGAGCAGTTCCACCATTGCTGGAACCAGTTGCTACCCTTTATACCACTCGTTCCTCCAGGAGGAGTCATCTTTCAGCTCTTTTCTGACTCTCTAAACATGAAAAGATTGCCGAGGCCCTTGTCATTTCGATCTCGTTAAAGTGGACACGAAACGACATCTACCCAGTATACGTTTACCCCTTTTTCGGGCTGGGATAGATTATTTACGAAAAAGGAATACCCTAGCCTATCGCGACTAGGAGGTTTTCTCGGACATAGTTTTCTACCTTTTCGGATCTGAGGAACTATTTACGAAAAGGGACCTTTGGAGTTTACTTTTCTGCTGTCTTTTCAAACTCTCTAAACATGAAAAGACACCGAGTTCTTCCTTTGTCAGACTCGTTAAACCCTGATGACATCGGATTCAGTCGAAATGACGTTCTCCGAGTTCCTCCTTCCTAGGGCTCATTAAATGTACTAGGATGGATTCGCCCGAAGGGCGGACTTATATTACAAGCATATGCTATCCCCTTCAAGCTTGTTATCAAAAATAATTGGGGTACTCGCCAGAAATGGTGGGGAAAAAATGGAACCAGCATCATTGTCGTGTCGGCAGTATGTCGCTCTTGAACATGGCACTTGTCTGCATTCGTGTCGGGTTGGGGACATCTCATCTCGTCTTTCACTTGCCTCCATGGGTTTGGGTGATCCCTTTTGACCTCTCATCTGCTCTTTGCCTCGTCACTATGACCTCTGATCTTTTGATGTCAAATACTGCCAAACTCACTGTCGTGTCGTTTATATGTTCAAGAGAAGTTGACCTCTGCAAGTACCAACCTTCCTCTGATTCTCATCTGATCGTGATTCACAAAAACATTATGTTCCTCTGTCTCGTGTCGATGATGTGGGAAACATTATGGCCCACCTTCGATCAAGGTCACTTCCTGTCGACTTCAGCTCATTATCCAGGAAGCTGATCTAGAGAATCCCTTATGGTACCTTGGAGCCTGCATGCCTCAATGGCAGGTTCGTCGTATTCGACGTGAGGTTTTCATCATTGGCCTCCGATTGAGTGATTCTACGGGTGTTCGACGCTAGCTCATTGATTCACATGTCGTAGATTGTACCTATAGTACCTTGAGGGCCATTATCATTATTGGTGGTTCCTCTCGCGTCTGTTAACAGCTTTCATCATTGGCTGGTAATCAGACGATGTTCTTGCATGTTCGACTTCAGCTCACATATTCGCATGCTTGAACTTGTGCTTTGTTCGGGTCGAGATGGAGCGCAAGACCCTGGATTGTGTCTGTTGTAATCCAGGCTGCGATATTGTGGATTATTATGATTATTTACATGACTCACTGATTGGATGGCTGCGACCATACCTGAGTCTATTTATCGATCTTCATTGGATGGCTACGTCCATGCCTTGGATCTAGATTATTGTACACTCTGTTATGGATGGCTGCGCCCATACCACGCATATATATCATGTATCTGAGACATCAGTTGTACTTCGCTCCGCAGGTTTTCTGATGGCAGTGTTTTCAGTCGGCATGTTCTCGTAAAGCATTTCACCCCTCTCTCTCTCTCGAGCCTCATGCTTTAGGGGGCATCTGTTACACAGTAATTTGTCACCGTCCCTGCAATCCCCGTCCCACACATTGGAGGGCTCATTTTGTGACCTGTGAGCAGTGACATGGCTTGAAACCACTTTCATGACATCCCTCTGAACAAGAGCTTTCATTGCCCTGAAGACATCTCCTTGTGAAAAACCCTAAAAATGGCCCTTTTTGCATTGGCGCGGGAAGACAGTTCAGTACCCGCGCTAATGGGGAAAATTATTCCAAGAGGTCGTGCCAATTGGTGCTCTGTCCCAGAATCGCACTCGCGCCAGCCAATTTAAGGAGTGTTTTTTAAAAATAAATGGCAGAAGTTTCATCCTAACCAATTCATGAACTGGTATCTATCTTGAGTTGGGAGGTTTGGCTCCGGATCTCCATGTAGAGGAAGTGGTTTGCCACCTCTCATGGAAGCTTCCTTGAGGATAGGGCCAATCCCATGATTATAGGGATCCCAACTCCCCTTCCTCCATCTATAAAATCTTGCCCATCTCCATTGCAAGCTAGTCTTCAAGTTCCCAAATTCCCAAGAGCCTTATGTTGCAAGAGCCTTGATTATTCCCCTAAGGCCAAATTCAAGCAAGGAGACTATTGTCAAGATCCGAAGAGAGAGGTTTGTCCCATCCTTGACAGGCTTTTCGAGACGTGTTCTGTTGGCGACCCTCCGAAGGAGAATTCAGCGTCAGAACTATGGTTGTATTCTTCCTTTGATTGATTAATAATAAGCGACTATTGGTTATGGTTCCACTCTTGTTGTTGTTTATGATGATGAGTTATGTCCTTTCTGACTGACATATAGTTGCATCTACTAGATTTTACGCTTGCGTTTGTTTTGTTTCTCGCATGTGCAGGTGTCCATCACGGAGATCGTGGGGATCGTGATCTGCCAGGGCTAAGGAACGGGAGCGCTACCTCTTCTACAAGCAACAGCATTGGATTCCAGGTAAGCCTTCATTGCTAGTTGGTTTATTTGCAATTAGGAACCTACACTATAGCATGAACGATTGTTGCTAGACCCAGTCTGGGCTAGTAGGGATTGCCTCTGTCCGCAGAGGGGATTTACCTCCACAACACTTTTGTTTTGAGTTGTCTTTCCATTGTCAATTGGTTCAGATTTTGAGCTAATTGGAACCAGATTTACATATTTTTTGACTCAGAATTTGAAACAGATTTGATTCATTCTCTTTGGACACTTAGGTTCAGATTTTGAGCATGTTTGAACCTTTAATTTCTATCCTAAGCTATCTACTGATAAGCCAAGATTAAATAGTTTGGAAAATCGAATTCACTATCCTATCAGCAGAAAATTTAAAACTAATTAGTCAAGATTAGGTTGTTTGACTAACTAGAAGTGTGTTCTTTAGGAGTGGCATTTGAGCTTGCACACTTTCAGATTTGTTTCTCTTTTTGGTATGGGGCTGTACCTTTCTTGTTTTTACAATCTGCCCTCTTTTCTTTCTTTCTTTGTTTTTGTATTTTTGATGTTTATAACTTTGAATGCAATGATGGGTGAATTATTTATAATGAGAAAAAAGATAAAAGGGTTTTCAGAACATAACATGGATCAAGAGAAGTAATGCTTAAGAATCATGCTATTGACAGGACCCCCAAACAATTCTGCTTCATTCAACTCTTGCAGGAAATAGGCATTATTACCAGCAGCTGAATGGATAGAGTAAGGGCCAAGCCATAAGTTGTAAAATTTTCCATGCTTGCCCTTGTCTTCCCTCCTTGAGTCCCACTTCAAAAATTTGTCCCCAATATTGAAATTTCTGGCCTTTGTTCTTCTGTCGAAAATCTTTTTAATGTTGTCCTGCTTCTGCAATGCTTTTTTATAAACCTCCTCTCTGGTTTGCTGAAGATGAATGGTCTGATTTATTCTTCTGATCATGTCATTATCTTCAGTTTGCAACTCTTGAATCAACTTCATCACTGGTACACCAAGGCTGGTTGGAAAAATTGCATCAGTACCATACACAAGTTGGAAAGGTGACATACCAATAGATTTCTTCAAAGTCAATCTGTCAGCCCAAAGTGCATGAACTAGCTTTGTGTGCCAAGACTTTTTGTTGTCCTCCAACAGTTTCTTGATTATGTTCACTAAACTCTTGTTTGAGGATTATGCAATTCCGTTACCTTGAGGGTAATAGGCCATGGAATGCCCCATTGTTATCTAATATCTGTGGCAGTATTCAACCATCTTATTTGATCCAAATGCTACTGCATTATCAGTGATGATCTTGGTAGGACAGCCAAATCTGGAGAGAATGTTAGTCTCCATGAATTTTATAATAACAGAATCATTGGCCTGCCTACAAGGTATGGCTTCTATCCACTTAGTGAAATAGTCTGTGGTAGTGAGAATCCATCTATGCTGGGCAGAAGATGGTGGATGGATTTCTCCTATGAAGTCAAGTCCCCACTGTTGAAAAGGGGCTTCAACAGTGATTGGATGCAGAGGTAGGGGTAGCAGTTTTCTTTTGCCTTCAAAAAGTTGACATTTATGACAAGCAATGATCATCTTGTGTATATCAGGAAAGAGAGTAGGCCAATAGAAACCAGCCCTCAAAATTTTGTTGGCTGTTGTCTTCCAGTACAAATGACCTCCACACTCTCCTTCATGGAACTCATGCTTAACCTTCTCTGCATCATACTCAGGCAAACATTTAAGCAATACACCACTTGCATTTTTTCAATAAAGACATCTATCTATAATGCAATAGTTTACAGCTTTTAACTTTAGGAACCTTGCCTTTGTTTTTGTCAAACCAGGAGGTGTATTTAAATTAAGAAAAACATAAATAATATCAGCATACCAAGAGGAATTCATAAAACGGTCTTCAACAATGGGAGTCGAGAATCCTTCTTGGTCATCCAAAGCATCAATCATATTTATATCAAGAACTTCAAAATTTGATTCAGCCATTAATCTAGCTAGACCTTGGCCTTTGATAAGTTTAGTGGGTTTTATCTCTAAATCATATTCAAGGATAACAGCAATCCACTTACCTCTCTTACCATCTGGGTCCTGTGTTAGAATGTCTTTAACAACTGAGTTTGGGACAAAGGCAATGATGTGTGAGTGAAGGATGTATACTCTGAAGTCTTTCAAAGCTTTAACCAAAGCAAAATCTTGCTTCTCCATAATGTTATACTTCAGAGGGGCATCCCTCAATGCCTTGCTAAAGAATGCAATAGGCTGCTCTTGTCCTTGTGGATTTTTCTGTAAAAGGACAACAGCTATGGTATGTTCTGATGCAAACAAAAAAATATAAAAATCTTTTGAAAAATCAGGACTTATTAGAACTGGTATTTTGGTTAATGCTTGTTTCACCAGCTCAAAGGACTTGTTTGCTTCCAAGGTCAATTTTACCCCTTGCTCCTTCTTCAACATGTTTGTGATATTTCTAAGAAGCTCATTCAATTTGGGGATGAACCTTCTCAAAAAGTTAATATTTCCAATGAAAGATTGCAACTCCTTGATGTTTCAAGGATGAGAGATTTGCAATATGGCCTCAATCCTTTTGGGATATATCTTAATACCCTCTTCTGAAATGATGTGCCCAATAATTTTATCTTCTTGGAGCCCAAATAGTGTTTTCTTAGGGTTTAAAGATATCCCAAACTTCCTGCATCTCCCGAAGACTATTCTTAAATGTGCTAAGTGCTCTTCATCTGTCTTTGAAAACACAGTAACATCATCAAGGTATATAATGATGAAGTAGCCTAGCTCTTCGGAGAATGCTATGTCCATGGCTCTCTGAAAAGTTGCTCCAGCATTCATTAGACCAAAGGGAATTTTCACATACATGAAAGTGCCCCATGGTGTAGTAAAAGCTGTCTTTAATTGATCATCAGGGTGAACTAAGATCTGATTGTACCCTGAGTAGCCATCAAGCAAATAAATTCTTCTAGACCCTACCACCCTTTGTAAAATATGATCCATCTTAGGTAAAGGGTAGTTTTCCTTTAATGAATCTTTGTTTAAGTCTATAAAGTATATACAAATCGTGATCTCTCCAGTTTTCTTCCTAACTGACACTAGATTAGACACCCACTCAAAATATCTAATAGGGACAATAGTACCATCTACATACATCTTTTTAATCTCCTTCTCAACCAAAGGGAGCTGTACAGGGTTTATTCTGCGCAGTTTCTGTTTGAATGGTTTTTGGTTTTCTTTGAGAGGGATTTTGTGCTGTATTATTTTAGTGTCATAGGATTTTAGATCTTCGTAACTCCATGCAAAAACATCAAAAAATTCTTTAAACAACTCTATGTATTTGAGTTTAATGTGAGCTGGTAAAGTTTTAGACAATTTAATCATCATAGGTTTAATTTTACTGCCTATATTGCATTCTTCCACTTCAGTCTCTACAGGTTCCCGTTTTGGCTTCTTGGCCACATCATTAAAATCAAACAACTCTTCTAAAGGGGCCAGACCCTTAGGAAAACTTTCATCTTTGGACGGAAGGGTTTCTAACTCTTCGGTTTCTAATTCTGCAGTCAGTTATGTTTTGTTTTGAAGTTTGCTTGACAATAGATTAATATTAACAAATTCAGGAGACGGTTCTTCTTCACCAAGAAAATTTTCTTCACTGCAGTCTGTATCATAATCTGAGTCCGAACTGTGTAGTTCGAATTCATTTCTAAATTGTATGAAGTCTTCTATTTGTTTGTCCTCGTCGAACACTTGCCAGTATTTTTCGTTATCAGGTACGGTTGGTCTGAATTTTATTTGAGTTGTGTAGTCTTTGGTTTCATATGGCGTTAAGCATGTTCTAGCTGCAAAGGCTAAATTGTGGGCCGCAATATTTCTTTTCCTCGAGACAAAAATTATCTGGTATTTCTCAAAAGTTTTTAAAAGGTCCATGACATCGTTTCAATAGGCCCTAAGTCTTGGGTGATTTGCGTTGTATTCTCCATTGACTTGCCTAATGAATAACTCTGAATCCCCATACACATTGATTCTCTTGGCTCCTAACTTTTTCAAAAAACGCAAGCCTAGAAGCAGGGATTCATATTCCGCTATGTTATTGGAACATTGGAAGTTTAATCCATAGGAAAGGCTTTCTGTGTGGTTATTCTCAGTGTTTCATATCCAGACACCTGCACCAACGTTGGTCTTAGTGCAAGACCCATCGAAGTGCATACTCCATAGAGGACTAGTCTCGAGTTTATCATTTGGGTTACTATGCTCTTCAATAAGTGTGCTATCGAATTGTTCTTGGAGGTCAACACACTGTTGAACTTGTTTTAACTCATATTTTTTATTGGGTTGAGGACTGCTTTCTTGACTCTCAATGTTTAAAAGCAAAGGACACATGATTTGTAGCTCAAGACCTGTGTTTTGTTTGCTAGAGTTTACAAGTTCAACAAATTGTTCTGACACTCCTACGTTATCTTCTTCCTCCTCTCTATCTGTCATTAAATCAGACAAGGTCACTTGTTCACTGAAAGTTTCATCATTGAAAAGGATAAATGAATCCAGGCCTGTGTTTATAGAATAAAGGGGAGAGTTTTGTGGTCTATCTTGGCTAGTCACCATATATTGCATATGAGAATCCCTGTAAAGTATTCTTTTCTGATTGAAAACAGGGATGGTCGCATAGGTCACGTCCATCTGCATAGTTCCTTGTAACTTAGCTCCCCAAGACCTAGATAATAGCATTCCATACTTTGGGGGCACATCAACCAAAACAATATCCATGACTAAAAATTTGGCTGGAATTTGAGCTAAGTTAACACAGAGGTCCTTAATTAATCCTAAACATTTTACTCTGCTTGAGTCAAAGGAGTATAGGTCTTTGTAAGGTCTGGTGATTTCTAGACCAAGGCTCTCCATTACAGCTTTAGGCATTAAATTATGAGAAGTCCCGGAATCATGCATAGCATTGTGCAAAATTTTGTCATGAACATTTAAACTTATATAAAAGAGAGGAACATGTCCCTCTTGATATCTACCTTCAATCTTAGGACCAAAAATGAGCTCTGGCTGGTCATCATTAATATTGACTATGTCATTATTATCCTCAATATTTAAAGCCTTCAAAATTTGGGTCCTATATACATTCTGGGTAGCTAACTCAGTCAGGGAACAGGTATTTTGATCTTTGAAATTTCATGCTCTAGGCTGAAAGGAATTTGGTTCTTTGAAAAACTTGTTTCAGCCTTACTAGCTGGTAGTCTATCAGCAACATCAGCTTGCTAATTTGTTCTATTTACATTTGAAAAAATGGTTTTAACAGGAGTACTAGCTGAAGTGTTAGTACTACTAATGTCCGCACTCTGTTTTTCATTGTTTTGAGTGCCTTTCTCACTACCTTTATCAGAATTCACATATACTATTTTTTCCTTCTGTTTGACAAATTTAGGCTTGGTTGGAGTGCTGTTTTGTGAAGATTTGTCAGAGGTTTTGGTGTTGGGATTTTGTTGACTGGTTTTGCTTCTAAGGTCATATTCTCTTTGAGACTTTATGATGACATTTTCCATGTCTTGATAATAACTTTCATCATCATCTCTTTTGTCATCATAAGGTGTATAAAGACCTTGTTTTCTATCATAATGGACTTCAAAGTCATGATTATCTACCCCCAGCATGTTGATATCATCTTCCTCTGTTATCTCATCTATTTCCTCAACCTCACTTACATAGTTTTGATGAAAGGGAGGAGTGATCTGTTGATCATCTTCCCTAGGTCTGTTTGGAGGTTGGTTCCTTCTTAAATTCTGATTCTGGTTCTGGTTTCTGTTTTAAGGAGCAGTTTGGTTTTGATTGGCTTGTGCTCTCTCAATAATGCTCATTTTCTTGATCATCTCCTTCATCATTCTCTCCATATTTGAGTTGGAAGTAGAGGGTGTATTTTCCTCTCTAAAGGACACTCTCTTTTCATTTTTCATTCTTGCTCTCTTCTCCATAAAGTTGACTTCCACAGCAAGAGCACCTTTTTGCATCTCTTCAAGAGTTGCAGGATCTCTTTCTCTCAGCTAATAGGCCATCTCGGGGTCAAACCCTTCAGGAAACTTGTTTAAAGCTGAGCCTTGTTGAGGTTTTATATCTGGGGAAAGTGCATTATATACACTGTTAAATCTGGTACAATAAGCTTGTACACTTTCCCCGTGTTTCTATGGAGGTTCTTGTAATCAGAAAGGACTTGGAGAGGATTCTTCTTTACTTCCCATTTGTTTAATAATGTCTAATGGAAGGCTTGGAGATCATCGATACTATGGGGGGTTAATCCTTTAAACCATTTTCTGACTTCCCCTCCTAAGCTTTGAGCAAATAATCTAAGCTTGACAGAATCATCATCAATTTCATTTCTGTCAAAGTAGTCATTCATCTTATCCACATGTTGTGATGCAGTTGTAGCATTGCTAGCATCATATAATGGAATTTTGGACTGATAGTCCTGTGGAAGATTGACTAATGGTACGGGAAGGACTAAGGGAGCATACCATGCAGCCATGGTAGGAGGTGGAGGTGGATTTGCAAGAGGGAAAGTGGGCTGGAATGGAGTGGTTTGAACAATGGATGTAGGGTGAATATAAGTGGATGGACTAGGAGTAGATTGTTGAGCTGATCTTGGATGAGAGACACCTAAGTGTTGAAGGAAATGTGAATCAGGAAGTGTTGTTTCTCTACTACCAGGATGTTCACTTGTTTCTGGAGATGAGAGTGAAGAATCAGAATCTAACTGATCTAAATCATCAAGAGACCTAGTTCTAAAGGGATTTACTAAGTCAACTTGTGATTGTTGTAGAGCTGAAAGATTTTCAGGAACTGAATTAGCTCTCAAAGATGATCTGAAAATAGTTGGCAATTTAATCCTAGGAGACTTCCTAAGGATACTTTCCGGGTTATCAACTATCTCAGGTGGATCAGGGTTAGGATAGGCTCTAGTTTGAATCTTTCTAGGAGCCACTATGCTGTATTTTTCAGATCCAAATAACAAGAAAAGTTCAACCAGGTATGACAGTATTTTAAAAGGTCAAATAATTTATTTACACAAATCCTAATCCTACAGTCCTCTAACTGAGTTTGAATGATATTGCAATGATAAGGGTTCTTCCCAATGGAGTCTTAAGGTCTGTTCAGGATTGTGGAGTCGCCAAGTGGAATTTTTTAGGTCCTAAGGAGGTAAAAGGTTTTATGGTCCACCACCATGTTTATTGGATACCAATCTGAAATATTTTTGGGTTTTATGAGTTATTTTTCAGTGGTGTGGTTTCTAAGAATGTCCTAACTCTGTTTCAAAAATTAGCTATGGTTATGAGACAAATACAGTCTAATCTTATGGCTAAGCTAGCTGATTTTTCAAGGTTTAGACAACTCTTGTGAGAATCCTAGGTTTTTCCTAGTTTGTCATTGATTCAAACAAGCTTCATCATGATTACCATTTCTTGGTAGTGCTTGAAAAGGTTGCTTATTACACACTAAACAATGTTTGTCGGTCAGAGATGTTATGCCTAACAATTCAACCAGCTAACAGAACAAATGTCATTTGAAAGAAAGGAAATTCTAATGTCTTATGATTATTTGAAATGAAAATCACTCAGACTCCCCAGCGGAGTCGCCAAAAATGTTAGGAATCTGTAATTAGCAATATTTGCAAATTCCAATCACAGAAACAACATTATTTCAACCACTTTGGGATTCTAGGATCTATCCCTCCTGAATCCAGAGAGGGATCTCTCCAATAAGTGCAAAGATATATTTGTCTTTGGAGTTTTGTGTAATGATTTTAGGCTAGTTATGAAGGCCGAGGGTTTTGTTTTGTTTTTGGATGGTTGAGCATGATTATTATTCGAGGTGGAAAGTTCTAAATGCAAAGAGTTTCAAAGGTGTGAAGTTGCAAGCAATCAGAACAAGCTTCGGCCAAAAAGATAGATAATTGCAGGCTTTAGTCCATTGGGCTATGGAGTCATAATAGGGTTTAATTTAAACAACAAGGGGCAAGAGTGGTCCATGGGGAAAGTCATCTATGTCTAAGGATCTCTTTAAAGTTTGATTTATGGAATGAAATGAGACAAAAAGAAGGGGAATTAAATAGATGAAGAAAAAATAGTAGCCTAGGATCTGGTAAGTACTTTGAAACTAGCCAACCTTTGAAAAACACTTAAGAAAGACATAAAAGCAATCCAGGATCTGGTAATTACTTCAAAACTAGCCAGCCTTTGATACACTTTCGATAGAAAACATATAAAAACAGAGGGAAACTTGAAGGCAACTGTTGGAGTAGAAACTAGTGGGTCGGGCTCACCACAAATCCTCTCCTAGCTCTGCTCTACTTGGTAACTATCAAGACAAACACAAAGATAACAAAGAATGGCCTAAGATCTGGTAAGTACTTTCAAACTAGCTAGCTTTTAACATATTCCAAGGGAAACATTTAGACAGTCTTTGGGGATAAAACTAGGACCAGGGCACACTATATCTTCCTTAATTCATCTCTACTTAACATATACTGAAAATAACATTTAAGAATAACAACTAGCTCAGACAGTAGGACAAGGGAACACCAGCATTCCTATGCTTGAACTAAATTAGATCATTCCTCAATAACACAAATTGGAAGAAAACATTTAGATAAAGATTTTCAGTCAGAGAAGGGTATTGATATACAATAGTTCCTAACTCTATGCATGTTGTTCTTTATAAGAGAATATGAACATAGTGAAAATAGAAACAAAATAACAATTTACAGTAAGAAATAACATCACCGTCAACATAGGCCAGGATCCCATAAATCAGCTTGTATTGATGCTCCAAACCAGTTACAGCTTTAATTCTAATGCTTTAGTTTAGCAATCATCTACACTTCCCAAACTAACTTATCTATCACAAATAGAGCTTCAAGAGCCAGTGAACACTATTTACAAGTAGGAGTTTCAAGCTCAAGTATATTTCAAAATTCAGCAACCAACCCCTCTCTCATCTTTTCCAGTAGTATTTATAGAAGAATGAGGAGGTGAGATCTGATAAAAGATCTCCAAAGATAATTAATATAGTCTTAATGGCTTCTCGGCCTTTTGGGGGCTTGATGAAGAAGTTTACAGATGTTTCTGACTGTATTAATGTTTTTCATTTAAGATTAAGCTCGGTGGGAGCTCTTAATTGACTTTTGAGGCTCTCTGTTATGTTAAAGTAACTATGTTGATGTTTTGTCATTAAGTTTATTTACATATTTGACTCTCTGGCTATGCTAAGGCAAATATCTGATCTTAATCAATAATTTCGGCCTCTGTTTGAATGCTTTGAGGCACAAGTGGCACTGTGGTAGTTAGGAGGAATCAATTTTCCTGAGATGTGGCGGTGGAGGCTTTCCTGTCTGATAAAACACTTGTGATTTTCTTTTAACTGTGTTTTTAGTTTGGGGGGATTAGGATTTTGATAATCAATCTTAGCCGTAATCCCCACAGATCTGTCTTCAATCTCTATTTTTGGCGCATTACGTGGCCATTATTGATACTATTTTTTTGTGATTTATTCACTTGTGTTTCTTGGTGTGCGATCTTTGCGCAAGGATAAGTAGGCATCAATGCCTTTGAAGCATTGATGAGACGTGAAAATTTAACCCACGGATGGGTTCTTTTTTAAAGGATCGAAGGCGTGAGAATTGAAACCCGGCCTTCGACTTATAACAGCTATGACGGAAAAACATTCAAACACCTACACAATACAAAACTATATTACGAAATCCTGCGTTTTTGGGTTTTACTGCGGTAGAGGTTGTAGGGAGGGAGCATGGCTGTTGGATGGCATCATCCAACAGAGAAGATTTATTAGAGGAGGTCAAAAGGAGAGTGGAGGAAGAAAATAAGTCGGATCCACTGATAGCGGAGAGATCGACGGTTGGGAATAATCGGGAGAAATCACAATATAAATGGTTACATTACGGGGATATGGCAAAGATGCAACGAAATAAGGTTTAAAACCTTTGGCGAAAGAAGAAATGAATGAAAAATCAAAGTGGGCTTCGGGAGGAATATAGCAGGACTTTAAAACTCCTGATAAAACCAAACTGCATAAACCATTTTGGGTTGCAAAAGGAGCCCGCTGATGTCATGGTGTTTGTGACCCGAAATTTTATCAATTCTGCCTTATGAAGCGTATCGGGTCCGGATTGGGGCCTTCTGACGTCAGGGTGTTTGTGACCCGAAATTTTATCAATTCTGCCTTATAAAGCTCCGCGGGTTCGGATTGGGGCCTGCTGACGTCAGGGTGTTTGTGACTCGAAATTTTTATGAAATATGCTTCATAAAGCTCCCTAGGTCCGTTTGGGGCCTGCTGACATCGGCGCAAATGTGACCCGAAATTTTTATTAAACCCGCCCTAAGAAGCGTATTGGGTTCGGATTGGGGCCTGCTGACTAGGCGTTGGGGACCACCGGTTTGGTGGGGCTGTGGACTGCTGTCATGGCCATGGGGACCAGGGTGATATATGCAAACCCAAAATTTCAATATAATACAAAGTTTTAATGCTTCGGGGGCAGGATGTATATTTATAATATGGCTTGGCTCTCGTCTGCGGGGCCATGGTCTATATGAAATGAAATATGGCCGGGGGATATAATACACAGGGCTAATCGACATCAGAGTTTTGTTTAAAACACAAACAAATGCGCTCTGTGAGTTGCTCTGACGCAATAAGTGCTCAGGACCCTAGCACTTGGTTCTAGCGTTGGGGTACATGGAGGAGGAGTGGTTTAAGACTTAGCCCAAGGGGGCTTAAGTCCGTGGTAAACAAAAGTTATTTTTTATGAATTTTTTCAAGTTTTCAATGTATTTTGGGGGTTTCGATAAGGCAAAGAGAGAGTCATAAACCTTATCAAAGGGGTTTTGATGGAGGGGAAAGGAGAAAAATATGAAAATGAAGGATTTTGATGAAAATGAAAGGGGTAGAAAATGAGGTTAGTTTCGATGTGGAAGGAGGCGAAAATGGTGATTTTGTAGTAGTTTCTTCTCATGAAATCAACAGAATTTCAGAGTGTGAAAATGGGAACAACAGTGAAGATTTGGACATAGGCATGAGGCCTTCAAGAGTCTTCAAGGGATAACACTTTTTTGCAATAAAATTTGTTCCTTGAAGGCTCCAAAAAATGATTTAGCCACCTTTTGGTATAACAAATTTCATAGGTGGCTAACGAGGCTCTTGGGAGAGTATTGTTACAAAAATACTCACCATATTTCTATTGGCATGACTCCATTCCGGGCCTTATATGGGTATGAGGCACTCTCATTTTCTGATATTATGTTTGGGGCAAGTAAGGCTCCAAGGGAAAAGGAATGGATTCAGGAGAACAGGGACATACTCAGGGCACTCAAGGACAACATTGCTACTACCCAGAACCAACAGAAGATGTATGCAGACCGTGGTCAGATAGAAAGACAGTTTGAGGTGGAATATCTTGTCTATCTGCATCTTCAGCCTTATAAATAGTCCACACTCAAGGAGAAGGGAGCCGAGAAGCTCAAACCACGTTTCTATGGCCCATACAGGGTGATCAAATGTATCGGTAAGGTAGCATATGAATTGGAGCTTCCTAAGGGGATAAAGATCCACAATATCTTCCATGTCTCTTGCCTCAAGAAGGCCATTGGGAGGAATGTAGTTGCCAACATGGATCTCCCCCCTATTGATGATGAGGGCCACCTAATTTTGTAGCCAGAAGCAATCTTAGACACAAGGGAGAGGCAGCTAAGAAACAGAGTCATCAAGGAATATCTGATTCGATCTAGGAATCTACCAGATGAGGATGCCACTTGGGAGGGAGAGAAAATCTTGCAGCATCCTTCTTTACTGTTGCTTGTGGGAAAGCAAATTTTGAGCAGGGAGGACTGTAATATTCCCAATTAGCCACTTCTACTTGGAATATTATAACTACTCCATTTTTGAAATAAAAAAGTAGGGAGGACAATAAAAAATATCCCATTGTGAAAAGGGATTGGATTAGGAGGAAAAATAAAGCCACTTTGGTGTGAAAGAGGGGCAAAGCAATGATCTAGATCTAGTTGACCAAGTCAACAATGTTGTTACAAGAGGAGGGAAACCAACTAGGGCAGCGCAGTTTTGAAAGGGGGATCTTCTCAAGGAATTCACATCATCAATGAGTGGGGTCTGGGGTGAGGAAGCTCACCAAGGATAAGAAGGAGGAGATAGCAGCAAGGAAGGCATTCAGTAATCATCTTTGTTTGGTCTTTTGACTGATTGCAAGCTCCAGTTGTTTAGCTGTAGTTGCAGCACTGTTTAGTGCAAATAATTCTCATGCGGGAATTCCATCTTCACCTTTGGTCTAGCTAATTGGGAGATCTAAGGGGAAGGTCCTGAACTCAATTTTCATCATATATCTTGAGGATATCCATTCTGCATCATATACAGCACAATCACTCCCAGTAATTGCGTCATTTCTGCAGTAGCAGCAGCTGTTGGGTCATACCCTCCTATTTTGTGCTTGTTTCGGAGGAGGAGGTGTCTATTTCACTCTGGGAGGTGTATTGAGGAAGGCCTTGGGCCAATTTCTGTATTATTCATCTATTTCAGATCACATTCAGTATTTTCTAATACAGAGTTGCTGGGTACAACGTTATTTTTGATGCAGGGGCATTAGGCCCAAGACACTTTTGTACATAAATAAACATAAGGGGGGTCTCATGTTTTGTTTCCCCTATGTAAATATTCATAGTTGAGTTATTTTAGTTAATTTTAGGAAAATATTGTAATTTCCTGAATGGTTGATGGGCACCTGAAGAGATGGCCAGTTTCAGAAGTTAGGCTAGCTTTAGGATTCCAAGAGTCATCAAGGAAGTGAATTGATTGATTTCCAATATGTATAAACCCTGTGATAGAGTCGAGAGACCTGGACATACCTACACGAGCTTGCACCTAGACCTGCCTGTACATGCAGACAGCTGCATAGGGGAAGAAGGCCATCAGATTGAAGATCTGGCCAGCCAGTGGTTGTAAGTCAATCCATTGTGTAAATAAGAAATGTTTCAGTATATTTGTGCCTTGTGGAGTTAATTTATGTGTGAATGTATATATGCTTTGCTTGAATAAGTTTTGTGTGAATATATGCATGCATCCTGGTGGAGAATAATCGAAATCCGTGATAATTAAGAACCTGTGATGGGATTAATGGTGCTCTGCATGCAGTTAGCAGAATCGATGTAAATACTGTCGACACTATCGACAGGGGAGTGATAGAGCCGTGAGTGTAGGCCACAACAGAGGCATGACTTTAACCCAAGAATAATGATAGTGGTGTTCATCAGACGAACACTATATAATGAGGAAAGAGGTTGTAATGTGAAGAAATACAGTGTTGAGATCGTAGTGAGGAAGAGCGATCCTGCAATCGTGTGGGGAGCCGGTGAATGGAACTGTGTTTTACGGAACCTTGCGCAATATAAGTGGAACCTGGAGTAGGGAATCGTGACCGAAGGAATAGTAACGGCGGTTTAGAGCTGAACGTTGGGTTTCATCGCACAACCTATCATCGGCAAGCGGTATTTGACGAGTTGCAAGCGATTCCATAGAAAGATCGACATGTGGCATAGGGCGAGGTTGAAAAACCACCTTCCACTGTGCACCATCGTGCGTTAAAGTTCGAATCAGGACGCCGAGCGATATGCATACATGCCGTTGATTTGGGAAGGGGCCATCGGACGGTGATCACTTGCTATAGATGCGCGGAGGATAACGAGGTACGGTGCATGTGTTGGATCGACCATCGATATATAGGTGGGGCCCAGAGCCACAATTTATTATAAGCCATTTTTTTAAAAGGCATGGAGTATTAATATAAAGTTCGGAAGGTATAAACGTTGGTTATAAGGCATGGCGCACATAAATAAATTGAATTCCCGCGATTAAACGTGTATGAGTGCGTTGGTTCCATTTTGACAAAGGACTTGTTATATTGGGAGATATAAGGGCTGCCTTTTAGGCCTATGAAGGTTGTAAAGGTATTCATTAATCAAATTCTAGGAATTTGATGAATGAATTGAAGAGAGGATTAAGAAGACCCTTATTGAATGAATAGACAGGAACTGGGTGTTGTGAGATTGTAGGATGGCGCACAGCTTTGGGAATTGAAATTTTGGATACATTACACACACAGATTGAGGTTGAAATAATTTGAACTGGGAATGTGGGTTTGGCGGGTATCCCCGCTATCAAGTGGTATCAGAGCTAGAATTTAGTTAGCTTGTTGAAGAGTTTGTTTTTGAAATGCACATGTACTGAACAGGAAATAATAGTTGATGTTAGAATCTTTTTAATAGAGAAATGTGCAAATTTGATTTGACATGCAGTGAAGGTCTCCAGATGAACAGAATCTGCATTTGAAGACAGAAGATTGCAGCATGTAGAAATGCAGTGCAGGTGAGGAGAGAAGGAACAAGATCATTCAGGGATCTTGAGAGGTAAGATGATGAGCCTTATTTAAACTCTGGTTGGAAGGTATTTTTTGCAGAATACAGAGTGCAAGCAATTGAGGAAGACATCTCAGTAGAAGTAGATCACAAGCTTTGAGAGCAGTGATAGAAGAGTCCAGCAAGGGATTCTGAGTGCATAAAGAGTGTGGCAGAACCTGAAATAATTTTCAACTGAGGTTGGATGAAAGAATAAAAGGGGTGTTCTTGAGAAAGTTGCAGAGTGAAGCCTAGAGAGTAGAGAGAGTGCTCAGGAGGTTCCAAAGAGAGGGGACCAGTACTTGCCAAAAGCCGGAGCTCAGGAGAGAAACTTGGTGAGGTAAGTTGCAGCAAGAGAGCTTTTTGTTGCAGAGGCTTAGTGCAGCTTGTGAGTGAAGAACTCCTAGAGAAGAGAAGGGCTACTGAGAGCCATAGCAGAGACTGCAGAGATTGCATAGGTTCTGAGAGAAACCACAGCAGAAGAGTGTGTGAAGATGCCAAAGAAAATGGCATGAGGAAGTAGAAATCCACAGATGAAGAATGGAAAAAAGAATTAGCTGAGATTAGGGAAGAGTTTAATAAACTGAAGAGAAGGATAGAAGAAATCTAGAGAGTTGGTTGGCTCATGAAGAAGAAGATAAAGTGGCAGAGGCTACAAAGGAAGAAGGAGCAGATGATGAATGCTCAGAAGAAGAAAGAAATACTTAGAGTGATTGAGTATCTGGAGAAATACTTGGAGACTGAAGCTTCAAGTGGGACCAAGGGGTCCAAGAGCCTTACATCTGACATACTTTGTATGTTTGCAGGAACAGCAGGTGAGAAAGAACAAACTGCTGCTATTGTCACTAAGGAAGAAAATGGAGCAGCTACATGTTTTGAAGATGCCCATGCACGGTTGGAGAAAGATTTTGCTTTACAACATATTGGAAGCAGAAGAGCTTTAGTTTGTGATATTGACCAAAATCTGGAGGCTAAACAGCTTGAGGACTCTGAAGAAGAGACCATTGGAGGATCTCTGGAAAATATAGAAGACTTGGAACAGCAAAAAGATTTGGTGACCAAATCACCAATCGAGACCATGAGGTCTTGTGTTTTTGCATTTGACAAGTTGTGTGTGGATGCAGGTGTTAATGAAGGCAGTTCGCATGATGACAATGTGACAGATGAAGTTGAATGTTGCCAAGCAAAGTATAATGAGTATCTTTCAGATGAAGAACATATTGAACTACTGCAGCAGAAGGAATTCATTAATTCCTTATTTTGTAGAAGAGATTGTTTCAATGGGGTTGATGGTGATGAGTTTGTCATTAATGCTGATAATGACAGGCTGCTTTTGTTAAATGGCCATGTGGAGAATGATGGACAAGTAGCTGGAGTCTTTGCAGAGATGGGAAATCAAGATTTTATTCTGATGAAGAATGAGGAGATAGTGACAGCAGAAGATAGAGAAGATTATGGCATGAGCAGAGGACAGAACCACATAGAGAAGGTGTTCAGATGGTAAGGACAGAGATGAATAGGAAGAGGAAAGTTCATTTTTATGAGCTGGAGCAAAGATACATCCTTGAAGAGGATGGTGCTGAAGGGAGACTAACTGATGGTCTCAAGAAATGTTTGAAGAATTGGAATCAGCATTTTGATGTGTTGATTGAGAAGAAGAGGCAGTTGGGACAGCATATTGAGGTGCTGGCAGAGCAGAGAAAGGCTCTGAGGCCTTGTGAGTTTGATGCTGACAAATGTTTGATGAATGCAAATCCTGTTGATGACGGAGAGAAGTTGACAGCATGGGGCAATCAATTGACAAAGAAGGAGAATTTTGTGGAAGACTTTAAACCATGGAATGGAGAAATTGAGCTGCTAGAGAGTATGTTGAATCAATAGGATTCCATACAAGAGAGAAGACCTAAATTTCAGAATTGGGGGTTGCAGAATGTGAAGACACAATGGGACGAAGATAGAAAAGAATTGCTGATTGAATCATCAGTTGGGACCATTGGGTCTTGGGGTTTTGGAACTGATGAAGTGGTTATGTTGACAGGCAAAGCAGAAGACAATCCATCACTTGGAGTTGTCTTAGAAGAAGAAGATTTGTTGCAGAATGAGGATGAGTAGCTGAATGAAGATGAGACAGCCATGTCTCATATGCAGGAAAAGATTGTTGCTATTGGTAGCAGAGAAGAATTGGCTTGTCTGAATAGTCAAGGGAAGAGTAAAGAGAAGGTTGTGTGAACGGTATCGGAAGAGCACACTCTGATGGAGAAACCAGTTGCTACGACGGAAGAAGAAGATGCTGAACCTGAGTTGCAGCATGGAGAAGATTTGTTTGGCCAAAGGAGATGGCGAGAATGTTTGCTGAAGATATTCAGAAAAGAAGGTGAAATGCCAGAGCAGCAGCTTGGAGTGTTGTTGGAGAGAGTGCTGAAGCAACAAACTGAAGTGTTGCCAGCAGAGGAGCAAAATTTTTACTGTTGCAGATAGGGTATGGATGATTGGGTGGCGAATAGGGCAGCAGTAAGAACTGAAGAAATAAGAGTGCAACAAACAGAAGTAAGTGTCCAGCAGTCAGAGGAAAGATTAGACAGAGAAATTGAATTGACAAGGGAACTGATGCAGAAGATGCCTAAAAAAAGGGCAGCAGCGAGGAAACAAGGAAATAGCAGCACAAGCAAAGTAGACATAGGATGTGAAGGTACAACCTATAGAAAGCTACAGCATAAAGTTTGGAAGCCAGGAGGAGTGCGAAAGAAGGACGCTGCAACAGATGGCCAGTTGCAGAACAAGGTGTGGAATCCAAGGAGATAAAAATAAAGCACATGATCAGGAGATCATGAATCATTTGAACCTGGGGAGTCTGATGTAGGGGCATTAGGCCCAAGACACTTTTGTACATAAATAAACATAAGGGGGGTCTCATGTTTTGTTTTCCCTATGTAAATATTTATAGTTGAGTTATTTTAGTTAATTTTAGGAAAATATTGTAACTGCCCAAATGATTGATGGGCACCTGAAGAGATGGCCAGTTTCAAAAGTTAGGCTAGCTTTAGGAGTCCAAGAGTCATCAAAGAAGTGAATCGATTGATTTCCAATATGTATAAAAATAAACCTCTGTGATAGGGTCGAGAGACTTGCACATACCTGCATGAGCCTGCACCTGGACCTGCCTGTACCTGCAGAGCGCTGCATAGGGGAAGAAGGCCATCAGATTGAAGATCTGGCAAGCCAGTGGTTGTAATTCAATCCATTGTGTAAATAAGAAATGTTTCAGTATATTTGTGCCTTGTGGATTTAATTTATGTGTGAATGTATATCTGCTTTGCTTGAATAAGTTCTGTGTGAATATATGCATGCATCCTAGTGGAGAATAATCGAAATCCGTGATAATTAAGAACCTGTGATGGGATTAATGGTGCTCTGCATGCAATTAGCGGAATCGATGTAAATACTGTCGACACTGTCGATAGGGGAGTGATAGAGCCGTGAGTGTAGGCCACAACAGAGGCATGGCTTTAACCCACGCATAATGATAGTGGTGTTCATTGGACGAGCACTGTATAATGAGGAACGAGGTTGTAATGTGAATAAATACAGTGTTGAGATTGTAGCAAGGAAGAGCGATCCTGCAGTCGTGTGGGGAGTCGACGAATGGAACTGTGCTTGACAGAACCTTGCGTGATATAAGTGGAACCTGGAGTAGGGGCAAGTGACCAGAAGGAACCGATAGCGGTTTGGGAAATTTGAATGGTGGGTTTCATCGCACCACATATCGTCGACCACCTATCGTCGGCCAAGTGGTATTTGAAGAGTTGTGAGCGATTCCATATAAAGATCGACACGTGGCATAGGGCGGGTTGAAAAACCGCCTTCCCTTGCGCGCCATTGCGCGGCGTTAAAGTTCGTATCGGGACGAGCGATATGTGTACATGTCGTTGATTTGGGAAGGGGCCATCGGACGGTGATCGCTTGCTATAGATGCGCGGAGGATAACAAGGTACGGTGCGTGTGTTGGATTGACCATCAATATATAGGTGGGGCCCGGAGCCATGGTTTATTATAAGCCATTTATTTAAAAGGCGTAGAGTATTAATATAAAGTTCGAAAGGTATAAACGTTGGTTATAAGGCATGGCGCACATAAATAATTTGAATTCACACTCCCAATTAGCGATGTGAGTGCGTTGGTTCCATTTTGACAAAGGACTTGTTATATTGGGAGATATAAGGGCTGCCTTTTAGGCCTATGAAGGTTGTAAAGGTATTCATTAATCAAATTCTAGGAATTTGATGAATGAATTGAAGAGAGGATTAAGAAGACCCCTATTGAATGAATAAACAGGAACTGGGTGTTGTGATATTGTAGGATGGCGCACAGCTTTGGGAATTGAAATTTTGGATACATTACACACACAGATTGAGGTTGAAATAATTTGAACTGAGAATGTGGGTTTGGCGGGTATCCCTGCTATCATTTATGCAGTCTTTTGTATTTTATGTTGCTATTTTGCCGGAAACCCTTGCCGAGGTGTTCTGATGTGCTTGTAAAAGAGGTCAAACCTCTCATTTCTGATTCTATGATTAATGAAAACTCTAGATCTGTATGAAATCATATTTTGCTGTAGATGCCCTAATAAAAATTACGTCGTTGCAGTCTTCAACAATTCTATTTTGTGAAGTTGTGGGATTGGGGTGTTTTTGAGCATATATGAGCTGGGAAGATCTATTTAGTGTAGCTAGAATGATTTGTTTCTGATGCCATTTCATATTTAAGCTACATACAACATATATAAGAGGATCCAAGTCCTGTTGTGTGTTTTTATAGCATGGTTTTTCTTATACATCGTCCTCATTGAAGATATTGCAGAAATTCCTGAAAATGAATATTACAGCGATTACACCATTTCCTGTTCCATTTCTTCCAAAATGTCTAGTCCTATCAACACCTTGTTCACTGGATCACTCAAACTGATGGATGTATTACAAATATACCCATAGAGTTCCTGAAACAGACTGATCCTCAAATACTTCAGATACCTATTTTTGTAAGAAAAATAAACTAGAGGTAGATACTCTTCTCACTTCCGTTGTCGATGCATCACATAGATCCTCAACATGTCCTCCAATATCATATTGACCCTCACTGTCTGTCCACTTTTTGTGGATGATATGTTGTGTTGAAGGACAACTCTGCCCCTAAACCTGCTAACACCTCCTTGCAAAACTTGGACATGAACTTAGGATCCTTGTTGATAGATGAAGAGTATACTACTAGGTTATTGGAGTTATTAAGATATGTGTTGTACATTAAAGAGGAGAAGGGAAATATTTAAAATTATATCAATGGGATACCTCATGTATTTAGGGACATAATATATTTCACCGAGTCAACAACATTGGAGGATACTATTAAGAAATTAAAGCATTGTTATGAACAATGAAAACATAAGTTAGAATTCAAGACAGACTGGAAAGAAAAGGGAAAGCCTAGATTCAAAGGAAAAGGTTTGAAGTCTACAGGAGGAACTAATAGGCCAGTTACTCATGCCAAAGGAGGAATATAACATAGGTCTATCACTAAAATCAAGGATCGTTTTGCAAGGCCTATGTAATGTTTGACATGTGGAGAGAACTACCAAAAAAGTGACTACCCTCAGCAGTGGTGGGATTTTCCAAGAGAATGTAATTTGTAGGAATTGAGATTATAAATGACATGGCTCGGAGTTTACCATGCATATATACAGTGTTGGAAAATCAACAAACTTATCATCAAGCCTCATTAATTGAAATGGAAGGTATGATCAATGATGAGGTTATCTCTTTTTTATAGAACTATGTTAAAACTTTATTTATGTAAGTCCACAAGTGGCTAAGAGGTGTGCCTTACCAAAAATAGTGAAAAATGATTCATGGGAAGTTCAATTGGCCATAGGGACAAAGAGGAAAGTGGAGCACATGGTGCTTTCATCCTTGTACAGGTTGAATGGTATTCCCATGAAAAAAAATATAAATTTGTTTCCCCTTGGTGCTTAAGATGTCCTCATCAGGATGGACTAGTTGGCTAGGAAAAGGAAAAAATTTGACTACTTTGGTAATTCGATTGAATGCTTCAATGAGGGAAATGAAAGTATGTTGTTGCATGGAAAATTGAAACCATTGTATGTTCAGATAGTAATAATCCTAAAATTAAAATGACGTAGTTGGAAGGGATGTAAGTTGCTTATTATCCACATCACTAACATACCTGAAGGCAGAAAATATGATTTGAGAGAACACTCGATATTAGAACAATTTGAGGACATTTTTCCTGTTGAAATTACAATAATTCCACCACGTAGGGAATTTTATTTCATAATTGAATCAATTCTTGGAACAAATATATCATATAAATACCCTTATAGAATGAGCACCCATGAGTTGATTGATATGAAGCTACAACTAAATGAAATGTTGGATAAATGTCACATTAGGACAAGTGTATCGCCCTGGGGATCACTATTGTTGTTTTTGACAAATAAAGACGACATCTTAAGGGTGTGCATTGACTATAGATGACTCAATAAAGCTACTATCAAGAATAGATACCCATTGTCGTAGATTGATAATATATCTGATCACCTAAAGGGAGAAATATTCTTCTCTAAAATTGATATGAGATCTAGGTACCATGAGGTGCATATCATGGACAAATATATAAACAAAACAAAATTTCAAACTAGGTATGGGAACTACGAATTTGTGATTGTCCCATTCATGTTTGCAAATTCTTCTGCTACTCTCATGTTCTTGATGAATAATCTTTTGAGTCCCTATCTAGATAAGTTTTTGCTATTCTTTCTTGATGACATCTTGATATAGTCTAAAAAAAAAAAAAGAGAATGAGAAACACCTAACAATTGTTCTACAGTTGTTGAGAGAGCATAATATCTATTCAAAAATCAACAAATGTGACTCGCAAGTTCTATCAGTCCCAAATTTAGTACTTGGGGCATATAGTCTCAAATGAGGTCATGGTATTTGATCTAGAAAAAGTTAATGTAATCATGGATTTCCATACTCCTCATGATGTGTATGAGTTAATATATTTCATGGGGCTAGATGGTTACTATCAGAGATTTATCCAAAACTTCTCTAAGATTGATCATCTAATAACTACATTGCAAAGAAAAGGTGTTAAGTTTCAATGGACAACCAAATGTGTTGTGAGCTTTGAGTAGCTAAAGAATTTTCTTACCCTGCATGCACCAGTGCTAAGGATTGTTGACCTAGACAAGGATTTTTGGTATGCACAAATTCCTACAAGGGAGTACATGATGGAGGCATGATGTAGGGGGGCAAGTGGTCTGTCATGAGTCTAGGAAGTTAAATTAACATGAAAACTTATTATCATTGGTATCCATTGCTCATGCATTGAAAATGCAGATACACTACCTTCTGGGAAAGAAATTTAATTTAATGGAAAACAATGAAGGATTGAAGTACTTGTTTGATCCTCAAAATTAGAATTCTAGGAATGCAAGATGGTTGGAACTAATCAGTGAGTTTGACATTGAAATCAAGTATATCAAAGGGAAGGAGAAAAAGGTAGTTGATGCACTAAACATGAGGCTACAATTGACTTGTATATTTTTTTGTGAGTTCTTATGAATTCGTGATTCAATAAAATATTAAAGAGTCTGATCAATAAGATGAGAAATATCAACAAATTAAGGAGCGCTTACAGCAAGGAATTCTCCATTATGGAAGGTAGACTATTAAATTTTAAATGGATATGGTATATACCTATTATGGCTAACTTGAAGAATCTCATTATGAATGAGCATAAAAAATACCATATTTTGGTCACCTGGGATACCAAAATATGTTAACATCTATGAAGGAGTTATATTTTTGGCCAAGCATGAGGAAGAAGGTGGTTGAGTACATAGACCAATGTCTATAATTCCAACATGTAAGGTATAATTCAAGAATCTAGTGGGATTGTTGCATCCAATCCCATCTAAGAGAGGAAGTGGGAGTCCATTTCCATGGATTTTTTTGTTGGGTTTAAACGGACTACTAGGAATAATGATTCCATTATGGTCATGGTGGAAAAGTTGATCAAACAAACTCACTTTTTGGTTGTTAAGTCTACCCATACAACAAAATTTATTGCCCAAGTTTTTATAAAAGAGTTAGTGAGGCCACATGGAGTATATAAGAAATTTTTTTCATACCACGATGCTATGTTTACTTATAAATTTTGAAAGGGGTTGTTTTTTGTTCTAAGGATATAACTAGCCTTTATTACAACATACCATCCACAAAAAAATTGGAATATGAGAGGGAAAAAAAGTGCTAAAGGACATGCTTAGGATATATTACATGCATAAACCAAACACATTGGGAAAATTATTTCCTTTGGCATAGTTTTCTTAAAATAATGGGTACCAAGGATCCTTAAAAATGAGTCCATTTGAGACTCTTTATGTTAGGAAATTTAGCACTCATATCATCTAGGGTGTTTGAGTGAACGAGGTGCATATTTCACTATATATGCTAAAAGAGATGGAACAGGAAATGATAACCATCAAGTCAAACTTAAATGTGGCACATGACAGATAGACGAGCTATGCAGACCAACATATAACTCATAAATAATTTATATTGGGAGATCATGTGTATCTCCAAGTTATACCAAAGAGAAGTTCATTAAGAAGTGGGTTATTTGCAAAGTTGGAACCATGGTTTTTTGGACCATTTCAAGTCTTAGAGATAATAGGGTTAGTGACATATTGATTGGACTTTCCATCGACAGTGATCACTAATGATCTTTTCCATGTTTAATTACTCAAAATATATGTGGGGGGCGTTAATTATGTGATTTATTGGTCTATGTTATAAGTAGAACCATAGGGAGAGTTCCACCGGAAACCACTATGTACTCTAAACTAGAGGTAGAAAAAGCTTTGGAATCGAGTCATAAAGAATTTCAAGGTGTGGTGGAGACACTTTGGACTAGAGGAAGACACATGGGATATGGTTTATTAGATGAGGGTGTCATACCCATTTTTTTTTTATTGAATAAGAAATGTAAATTTAACTATAAATAGATTTTTGTAGGTATAAATATCATTGTCTTTTGTATGTGTTTTAGGATATATAACACCAAGAAAAATGTTCCTCTAAGGGGTGGGGTTTGTAACAGCCCCATTTTCACCCTCTTGTAAATATGTTGTAATAATTTCAATGTAAATTTATGTGAATGAATATAAATTATGAAATTATGATTGGAATAAGAGGGAAACTAATTCAAATTTTGTGGAGGTGAAGAGGGAGATTGCTTGGGGATCCCTAAGTTTTCATTTAACTTGTCACCCATTTCTCTAATCTGTGAAATTTAACAAATGGGAAATATTTATGGATAGTATAATGACTCTAAAACTACCTTCATGTTTCCGTAATTTAACCTCAACAGAGTGACGCATACATGGATGTTCAACCATTAAATCTTATGTACAAGTTGTTGTTGGAAGCAGGGAGAGAATGTACACAAATTTGATACAATGTATGGATGTTGAGGAGAGAGGAAAAACCATCCCACTTATATGGAAGGTAAATCCTTTGCCAAAAATCCACAAACAATTGGGTGGTAAGAGGATTAAAGGGGAGATAAAGGAAGGGGACATGGACACGATGAAAGGGGGACATAGGAGAAAGCAGCGTGCAAGAGTGAATATGAGAGAAGGAAATGAGAGGATTTTGGTGGATATAGAAAGCGGAGAGAGTGACTTCTATTCCAATGTGAATTATTTGGAGCTTGGATAGAGCTCTGGAGACCCATCTCTCTAGATTCCCATGTATAGCATTAAGTGGAACACATAATGGGTTATGGCTTCCTGTAGGAGATAGGTGGAGGAACTTTGGTTATGGATTCATAATGGGTAAAGTGGGGGGGGGTGAGTTTCACTATTTGAATTCCTATAGTGTTTTTGTGGGTGTAGCACTATAAGTTTTGGATTCCATGAACTGGTTGTGGGGTGTAGTTGCAACAACTATGGATTCCCTAAACTTGTTGTGGGGTGGATGGATTCCCTATCTTGATTTTGTTTGGGTGGAGATGCAGTGCACTATGGGCTCCTAGGGGTCAGGTGGAGTCTTTCTGGACTTTTTATTCCCATGTGAATGTGTATGTGACTGGTGTGATTATCCCCTAAGCACTTCCCGTTAGAGGATATGAATCAAGCTAAGGGGTAGTTTGATGTAAGAAAGAACAATAGTACAACCAACCTAGAGTTGGGTGGAGAGTTAAATTCCCAACCTCATTTACCAGTCATCTACTCAAGGATAAATTTTCTACTACTGTCACTGTGTAATATAATGTAATATAAATATTTGTCATTACTTTTAAAAGGCATGTGTTATTGATGAGGAAATTATGTTCCTATGTTTATTGATGGAATGATGCTTTGTCATCACTATGATGAGAGAGATATGTGGAATGTTTGTTTAATTGGTTAATTTCTTGTAATAAAATGTCTCACATCACAAGCCCTCAGTTTTTTGAATTATGTAAGGAATATTTCCTATGTGTATGTTTGTAATAATCTTAATCATGGTCAATTCCATCTCGTTCCTGAGAAATTTTTATGCTAATGTGACAATGCCCTAGATCAGGAGGCCACAGAGTCATAACATTTGTTGATGAGAACCTCGACCTTCCCTAGTGAAATTTTACCTTAGGAGAGATGGGGGAAAACCCCCCTTTAGATCATTAATATGGGAATTGATAGGAGGGAAATTCCATCATATATCATGGGGGATTGGATATTCATTCTCATTCTGGAGACTGTGTGTACTTTCCATAATAGCAAAACCTTAAGAGAAAGGAGTTGAGATATGGGGATTTTTTGGTTCGGTAGACGTGGGAGAAATTTTTCATGTCATATCCCTTTATGGAGTTGATCCCTTACACATATTATGGCATGGAATAGGGCAAGGCTGGAGACAAGTAGACTAAATGGAAAACCATTCTCATTGTAGGATGGGAATAGTTACGTCACAATTGTGACCTTGTGGGATTTTTCAATGGTATTGTTGCAAGAGGGGTTGGGGTGAGAGTATGTGGAAAATAAAAGCCTAGCATCATCATAAAATTTTCTAGAATTAACCTATAATAGGAAATTTCAAATTTCCATAAGTCAAATGGACATGGGACCAAGAGTTAAAGAGCTTAGGATCTGAGCTAGTTCAAGGGTTTAGGAAATTAGGTAGGCCCATTTACCTTAGCAATTAAAAGAAACATGTGCATGAGAACTTTCAAACTATGTTAGGAATCCGGGTGTGATGACTTGATAAATTTAGTTCGAGGGCCAAAGAAGTTTAATGTTTAGGGAGTTAGTTGAGGGGCTCATGTGTGAGCCAAGGTCCAAACGACTCCAAGACTTTATGGTTTAGGAGTTCAAGCCCATTTACCTTGGTTATTGAAAGAAAGATCAAAATGAGAAATCTCTAAACTACTACAGGATTTTGGAGTTCATGGGTTTGGAAGTGTTTAAAATTTTTTTTATTCTATGAGCCCAAAACCTTAAAAATTTATTATAATGGAAAATACATGCTTTTCATAGAGAACCGATACCCAATGTGACACAGGATTAAGGCTAAGGTGGATGAGTTACATGGAGAAAGTGGTGACTTTGTGTGTAGGTAATGGGCCACATAGTAGTAACAAATGGCCTTGTTGGAGGGCTAAATTCCAAAAATTTGGGTGAGATGTGTCATCCTTGGATGTAATATTCCCAATTATATTTCAGATAGTCGGAATATTAAATTTTATTTTTGCTTCTTAGTTAGAAGAATAAGAGGGCAGGGAGACCCATAAATCTCCTTAGTAGGAATAAAATCACTCCAAATGTGAATGGGGGTCATCTAAGTAGCTGGATTAAAGACCCTTATGTGTGAATTAGGGATGGAGCATGTAGACTGGGTAAAATTTGACCAAATCAACAGCGTTAGTATGGAGGGAGTGGGATTCTGTAATATTCCCAAAATTTAGATTTTATCTAAATTGAATATTATAGCTGATTTTATCCTAGATCGGTAAAGAAAGGGGTTAAGAAGGCCCCATAATACTTAAGGAGGAAGAATAACACTCCTCGTGTGAAAGGGGGAAAAATAAAGCAGCTGATTTAAGCACCACATGGTGTGAACAAGATTGGATCATGCTTGAGCTAGTCATTTTGACCAAGTCCACATGCACTGTCTAGATACAATGTATCTCCTTGATGGACTACACAGTTTTAGAGGAGGATCACTTGCATGAGTTGGAAGGCACATGTGGATGTGACCCATGGTGGAGAGGAGCACTTGCTATATATGAAAAGGAGGAGAGCCATTGTTATTCATGCTTGATTATTATTTTCTTTGGTCTGTTGAGACTACGCTCCTCTTGCTGTTTAGCAAGGGTGCAATGCTGCATAGCACAAGGGTATTCCCAGTCGGGAATCCCTACCTCATCCTCAAGGAAGGAGAGGTTCTAGAGCTACATTTTCTCATTTCAGAATTTGGCCAAAGCTACCTCCTTCAGTCACAGCGTTATTCCTGGAGCAAGATAACTTTCTGCTGCAGTGTGCAACAATATAGGATCTCTTGAGTTATTCCTTGGCTTGTTTTTTCAGTGGAGGGCTTGGCTATCCATTAGAGGATTATTGAGGAGGACTCCCAGGCAAATTTTCATATCATTGGCATCAAGCCAACCATCCATATTCCCTCATAGTGCAGTCTCCAACTAGATCTGCGTTATTTTGGCAGGCAGTTGCTGGGAGGGTCATTTGAGCTCATTAGGAGGGGTTGTTTTTTAGTAAAGGGATCATCCTTTTGCTTAGAGACACTAGCAGAGGAGGGAATTATTTTTTTAGATCTGCTACAGCCTCATTTTATATTTTGATTCAGTTTCAGTGACAAGTTAATCGTCACATTGTACATTCTCTGGCATTTCTAGCAATCTCTCATAGATTGGATAGAAACCATGTATTGGAGTCCCTTCCTCTATTCTTGGGAATTTATTTGTATATTTCAGCCATATCCCATGTATGCACATCTACAACAGCAACTACACTTATATAGACTACGTAGTCACTACTCTCCGGCATTTTGTGTAACTGTAGCATCCCATGTATTTCATGTTCTAATCATTGGGGATTGATTCCCACTACTTGAGTGGCTTTTCCCTCAATATATTTATGTATATTGCTGCTGATATATTAATGAAAATCATGGCTGCATTATATTCCCTTTATTGACATGTTCAGATTTGCAGAGTTTCATGATTATGTTCACATGTTGTTGTAGCTCTCTCTTTGAGCACTTTTCTGAGATACCGAAGGGTGGGAGATCTGTTTAACCTACCTTGAGGGATTTCTCTGATCTCAAACTCTAGAAGTGTAATTTATGATGTATTAAATAATGGATCCAAGTCCCCTTTCATCTTATTTTTGTGTTATATTCCTTATACAACGTCCCTTTAGACCATATTGCAGAAATTCCTGGAAAAAGGGATACTACAGTGGTATCAGAGCATCAATTTTGGCTCAGCCTGTGCATCCAAGATAATATGCCATTAGAAGGAGAAGCTCCTCACATAGAAGAATTGTTTTACAAAGGAAAAAATAAAAGAGGAATTACGGAAGAGGGGATCTCCCTGCTTCTTTTCCAAACTATGGAAGCTATCGTAGAAGATCTCAAGGAGATAGAAAGGGAGAATTGCAAAAAATTTATGAGAGGGTTTGAAGATGAAGCAAGCTCTAGCTATTATCATGATGGGGGTGGGCATTCAGCCAGACATGAAGATCCACAACGCAGCTCATTGCCCACTTGCAATTCATGGAGAATGGAGGAAGGAGAAGAGGCCATTGGAGAAGCAGCGCTGCAACTCAAAGGTATGGCTCATGGTTGGTGGTTTGAAAATTTTGTTTCATATTATCATGCAAATGTAAAATCATATGATGAATTCACTAAGGTATTGGTGAGGGAATTTGATAAAAATCACTGTGAAACATCATGTATCAAAACCTCAAACACTTTGTATGCATTGGAGGGAACCATGAAACAAACTCCATTCCATACTTCTGAAGGGGATGAAAACATGTATGATGACTTGCTAAGGGAAAGATCTCCATTGTGTGAAGGGCGCTCTTCCATTTATGAAGACATGGAGGTACTTCCTTCAAGAGATGACTAAGATCTAGGGTCTCTCCTTGATGATGAGGTATTCTCAACTATTTATGGGGAGGATGAGCATAAGAGATCTAACAGCGTTGTCCCATTGGAAGGAGATCCATCACCACATGGAGGTAAAAATGGAGCCATTGCTTCAATTAGAGGAGCCCTTGTATCTTTACAAGGAGTCCCAAATGATTCAACATGTGGAAACCAAGGCACAATTCCGGAGCCATGTGCAGCATTTTTTTGGGATTGTGAGATGGAGGAGGAAGAGAAGGATCAACATCAAGAGATGATACACCCTTATCTATTCTGGAATTTTTTTGCACAAGAGAAGGATACTATACTGCATAGTGAAGAGAGGGACAAATCAATCCACTCATATATACAGTCCACTTTTGAACTAGATGTCTCACTATATGGAGGCATTCCACCTGGGAGGCCCCTTGATCTAGAGTTGATGAGGGACATCTTGTCATGTAGTTCACCACTCTTGGATTCCGGAGAGGTGAAAATTTTTTAGGAGTCCAGCAAATATCAGAGAGTTTGGGATAGACTCAAGGAGGAGGGAGACACTCTCTCGTTTTCAGCATCACCCACTCTCATTACCCATACTGCACTGAAAAATATTGCTGCAGGGATGGGGGATAGCATCTTCATGATGCAGGATGACTACTCCACAGATTTGGAGAGACGTAGGATAATTCCTTTGAGGAAGGACTCTTTCACACATGGGAGTGGATGGAGGCCACTCATGTCTACTTTGGCCTAGCTTGGGAGATTTCTTTTGGATGATAGCTTCTCATGGGAGGCCAACTTCCAAAGGTGTCCATTACTATTGGAGCATGAGCAGTTGTATGATGGGAATGGCAACATTTTGGAGGATAAATTTCGCATGGGGGATTTCAAAATAGTAGGCAGCAGCGTGAGGGGAGCTTCACATGCTAGATCACCAGTGCTGTCCATGAGGAGGATTGATCCATATTGGAGATCTCAACTCTTGGTAGAGTACTCCAAGGATCTTGGTGCATGCATGATTCTTGATGACCCAGAGGGAGATGAAAGATACATGGTGGAAGATATGGTCATATATTACTATGGAAAAATCTTATTGACTAGGGCTTCTAGTCTCAAGGAGAAACTATTGCATGCAACACATGAGGACTTCCTAGCTATGCACCTTGATGCATATCTTGTTATGTTAGAGGAGTTCACTTGGGAGGGCATCCAACAGAACATATATCAGCATATGCAGAGATGCATAGCCCAGATGGTGATTGAGAGGATAGCACAGCCACCTTCCTACTCATTTGGAGTAAGGGAGATTTTTCAGTTGAGCCATTTCAGCTCAAGGCCTCAAGTACATAGTAGAGAAGGTATAATTTCACATTGTGCTTTTTAATTCTTTACTTTATATGAGCAGCATATTTTATGAAGGAGGAACATCCCTTCTTGCATATTGTATGATGTACTTGCAGCTACTTGTAGCATTGATTTTTGCTACCTTAATGGTGGTTTGTGGGGGAAGCCACATGATTCTTGGTGTGCACCATTGACACCACATTGTACATTGATGTTCACAGCTTATGGGATGAATGTGGTAGAAAAGTGGCTCATAAAACACTTGTTATTAATTTTTTTTATGTAGGCAAGGAGTGCACTGCACTGGTTCCATTGGTGGAACTATGATTCACTCTCCGGTTGTCATTTGGCAACTTTTTTTCATTATCTTTTGCTTCCATATATTGCTGATATGTTTATGCTCATGGGAAGATTTGCTTGGAGAGTGGGATTGGAGTTAGGGATGCCCATTGGGAGTATGATTCTCCCTTTTTCACATGTTTTATGTTTCAGGAGAAACAATCAGCACACCATGATTTCCACATTACTCCTTTTCCCTTCATGTAGGAGGAGCCATTGGGAGGAGATGCATTGTTATAGGAGGCACTTCATGGTTGATTCACTTTGTGGGGAGGCTTGGGCCAATTTTGGGAGCCATGAAATTTCAGCCCAATATCAGCAACCCCTCACACTTATCATAAATTGAGGGAGAAACCAATTGGATGGAAAAATCTAAACTCTCCATTCAGCCCCAACACATTGCATAGATCCGGGGTTGAGGATTTATTGGATGAGCTACCTAGGATGGCTCATTTCATTTGGATGATTGCATGGGTGAAGGAGTCACTCATTGGGAATAAAACTTTCCATGTTTCTCATCACTCCTACCTTGAGGAGGCTATTGAACAAAAAGAAGATTCCTACTTACATCACTCTTTGCCTCATGATGCACACTTCTATCTGATACACTTGGAGGGATTCCTGGAGGATAGATTTATTGCATTTTATGATGAAACATGGTGGAGTCTATTGATGAGGAGGCCACAAGAATAAATGGGGGAGGATTTTTCTCTACCTTACAGTTTTTTTAGGACAAGCAACATTTTGAAGGGGGAGAACTGTAATATTCCCAAAATTTATATTTGATCTAAATTGAATATTATAGTTGATTTTATCCTAGATCGGTAAATAAAGGGGGTAAAAAGGCCCGATAATCCTTAAGGAGGAAGAATAACACTCATCGTGTGAAAGGAGGAAGAATAAATAAGCTGATTTTAGCACCACATGGTGTGAACAGGAGTGGATCATGCTTGATATAGTCATTTTGACCAAGTCCACATGCACTGTCTAGATATAATGTATCTCCTTGATGGACTACGCAGTTTTAGAGGAGGATCACTTGCATGATTTGGAAGGCACATGTGGATGGGACCCATGGTGGAGAGGAGCACTTGCTATATATGAAGAGGAGGAGAGCCATTGTTATTCATGCTTGATTATTAATTTCTTTGGTATGTTGAGACTACGCTCCTCTTGTTGTTTAGCAAGGGTGGAGTGTTGCATAGCACAAGGGTGTTCCCGGTTGGGAATACATACCTCATCCTCAGGGAAGGAGAGGTTCTAGAGCTAAATTTCATCATTCGAGCATTTGGCCAAAGCTACTTCCTTCAGTCATAGCATTATTCCTAGAGTAGGATAACTTTGTGCTGCAGGGTGCAGCAACAGAGGATCTCCTGAGTTATTCCTTGGCTTGCTTTTTCAGTGGAGGGCTTGGCTGTCCATTGGAGGATCAGTGAGGAGGAATCTTGGGCACATTTTCATATCATTGGAATTAGGCAAACCATCCATCTTTCCTCACAGTGCAGTCTCCAGCTAGATCTACGTTATTTTGGCAGGCAGTTGCTAGGAGGGTCATTTAAGATCATCAGGAGGGGTTATTTCTGAGTAAAGGGATCAGCCTTTTTCTTAGAGACACTATTAGAGGAGGGCATTGTTATTTAATATATTCTACAGCCTCATTTTATATTTTTATTAAATTGCAGTGACAAGTTAATTGTCACATTGTACATTCTCCAGCATTTCTAGTAGTCTCTCCTAGATTGGCTAGAAATCTTGTATTGGAGCCCCTTCTTCTATTCTTGGGCATTTCTTTGTATATTTCAGCCATATCCCATGTATGCACATCTACAGCAGTAGCTACGCTTATATAGACTACGCAGTCACTGCTCTCCGGCATTTTGTGTAACTGTAGCATCTCATGTATTTCATGTTCTAATCATTGGAGATTGATTCCCACTGCTTGAGTGGCTTGTCCCTCAATATATTTCTGTATATTGTTGCTGATATATTAATGAAAATTATGGCTGCATTATATTCCCTTTATTTTCATGTTCATATTTGCAGAGTTTCATGATTATGTTCACATGTTGTTGTAACTCTCTCTTTGAGCACTTTTCCGAGATACCGAAGGGTGGGAGATCTGTTTAACCTATCTTGAGGGATTTCTTTGAGCTAAAAATCTGGAAGTGTAATGTATGATGTATTAAATGAGGGGTCCAAGTCCCCTTTCATCTTATATTTTCATTATATTCCTTATACAATGTCCCTTTGGACCATATTGCATAAATTCTTGGAAAAAGGGATATACATTCATTCAAGGAAGACGCAGTTTTGGAGGGAGATTCCATGCATGGTAGTAGTGGCTTTAATGAGTGGGGCCCAAGGTGAGAAGACTAAAAAATCATATAAGGAAAGAGATGGTAGCCATAGAAGCCATGATTGATTATTAATTTTTTTATGGTCTGTATGACTTGTTTCTCTCTTCAGTTGTTTAGCGGAGACTTCAGCGTTGTTTAGCACAAGGGTGTTCCCAAGCAGGAATCCCACCCTCATCGTCGGGGGACGTTGAGTGCCCACTCATGAAAGGTGATTGAGCTACATTTCCACATTCTTTCATCAGGCCAAAGCTTCATTCTTAGTATATAGAGCAGTTTGTTTTAGGATTGTGTTGTGTTGCAGGGTAGAAGTTGTGGAGGGTTTGCAGGGCCATTTTCTGAGCTTGTGTTTCAGTGGAGAGGTAGCATTTCAATTGCGAGACCATAAAGGAGATTCCTTGGGAATTATTTCATCATTTTTAACCAGGCCAAGCTACCATCAATTCCTATAGCGCAATTTCAGTCAATGACTGCGTTATTTCAGAGATCAGTTGCAGGGGTAATTTCAGTGCATGATTTGGGGAGTTAGATCTTCAGTGGAGGGATCAACCTTTCACCCGGAGAGTCTATTGGAGGAGAGCCACATATTTCTACACTATTTTTAGCCATATCTTCCCAACCATTTTCTGCAGTGAATCTTCAGCCCTAAGGTTGCATTTCACAATAGTATTTTGGTGTATTTTTCGGAAACCCTCTTGGGTTGTCATGGAAAGGTGATATAGAGCCTAGATATTTATGTATAGTATATATTGAGGCATATATAAGTTGTTACATATCATTTTATGTCTCCATACTACAGTTATGTTCATTATGACTGCGTTGTAGCAGCTCTCCGACATTTTGTATAGCAGTAACATCTCACTTTTGAGAGTGTTTGATCATTGGAGGCTTGTTTTCTTATATCATATGATTTTTGCCTCAATATTTTGTACTGATTTGCTATTGATATTCATAATATAATGGCTCCATATTGGTCTCTTATATTTTTACATTGATCTTCATTGTTATTTTCCACTATTGTGTTCAATATTGCTGCTTTTCCTATTTTGGAATATCAAAATGGTGTTAGAAAGATTTCATCTCGAACCTCATACCTAAGAAGAAAAGAAGAGCTTTAATCAAAAGGAAACTACAGGAAAGGTTGAAAAAGGCAGGGGACAAAAGGTGTTCTAGAAAATTGACGAAAATTAGCAACGTCGTGAGACCTAGTGGGTCCCCATCATGGCAATGTTTGAGGGAGAGAACATTTTGATAATGGGGTTGTAATATTCCCAATTTTCCATCAGATAATTGGAATATTAGAGTTCTTGCTTTTCTTAATTAATTAAGTAAATAAGAGGGTGGAGGGACCCATAAACCCCATAGATGAATAAAATCCAATTTTGATGCGTGTGTGTGTGGATAATCTAGAAGTAAATATTCATTATGGACTAGTGGAGCAAATTTTTAATGAAGGAAGACTAAAGATAATGCAATATTAATGATAAGATCATGGAGATCATGGAGGAAGTAAAATGATATCATGATGAATTAAAAGTAAGATCATAGAGAACTAATGATGAAATAGTGGAGGAAGTGGTGCATCTAATGCACACATGATGGTGAGAGTGGGAATTAAATGCAAAGATGGTGGAGAACATGGAGAGAAGGTGCAATCTTCATGGAGGATAGTGGCAACATGTGTAGCACAGTTATGAGGTGGGCTAGGGCTATGAAAAGCTCATAAACCATATAAGTAAGATGAAGGCAGCAATACAGGGTAGGCTTTAGATTATTATTTTTTATCTATTTAGATCTGGATTTGTCATTTGACATTTCTATGAACACTTTAGCTGTTTAGCTAAGTCTACAGTGATATTTAGCACACACGTGTTTCTAAGTGGAAATCCCACCCTTACACATGAGGTACTTCAATTTCCTACTTTGGGAAGTTTTGTTTGAGCTACCATACATCATTAGGAATTGGTGCCACATTTGACCCCTCTCTACAACACATTCAGTCTTAGGAATTATGCATTCTTTCTTGAGGGTTTGACAGGAGGAGGTTATTTCTAGCATTTCAGCTAGGAAACCACTGGAGGATTCATCCTTTCACCTTGCTCTTCAAGATCAGTCTTTCGGGAGCAGCATATTCATATCCGGTATTCAGGCAAAAATTACACACCTACATGCAGCAGCAATTCCCTAAGGGATTGTGCAATCCAGTCCTGCAGATCTAAAGGAGGAAAGAATTTTCTAGTATTTCAGTTGGAAATCATGGGAGGGACCATCTCCTCACTTTGGAAATACTATTTCCATCATTCAAGAGATTCATTGCAGCATATTGCATTAGGCTATAGAGCCTCTATCCCTGGCAACGCAGTTTTACTCAGTTGTTGTGTATTTAGCACCTGCATCTATTGGAGGAGGTTGGAGGAGATAGATCCTAAGATTCTAGCTTAAGGATCTGAAGGAGGGATTAACCCTATATGTATTTAGTTGGTTGTGCCTTATTGAAACCATCATATCCTCAGCTCATGAAGTAGATCTACATACCCAATAGTATTATAGTTACAGGGCCTTCCAAGATTGTCAAATTTGGAAATCCTTTCTGGGTTATCTTGGGTATTCATCATAGAGCCCATATATTAAATCCCAACATCATCCGAGCTCCCGAACTACCAAATCTAAAATTATATATTTTTCCAAAAGTTTTATTCCTAACATTTTTGGTAGGGACAACACAGGATTCCTTCCAGCAGTCCAATAGTTAAGCAATCCCTCTTGTGGGAGGACTTCAAGGTCATTCTAGGCCACTTGTTTGGCTTGAGTGTCTCATATTTTGATCACTGTTGTACTTGTATTACACCTCCTATATAATGAAATGGATCAGCTATTTTGTCTAATTTTATGGTGTATTTAGATTACCTGTTCATTTCTGCAGTTTTCAATTATTGTGTTTTTGTATTGCTGCATTCCCCTTTTGGGATATTACAGTGGTATCAGAGCATGATATTTGGATTAGCTTGTGGGCACTTTATCTTTAACATCAAAAGAAGAAGAAGAAAGTAGAGATCTACAATGACGAAGGGTCTAATTTTTTCCACTCTTCTCCTTAGATATATGCAAGATCTCTCCAAGGAGGTCAAACAAATGAAGGGAGAAAGTCAAAAGGAGGATCCAAGAATATTTCATAAGGAGGAAGGTCCAAGCACTTCTTTTCAGTAGCAAAAACAACCGACAAGACAAAGAGCTCCACGTCATTCTACTAGATTCACTTTCTTTGAGAAGGAAGGTGAATGGTGTGAATAAGAAGGAGACTTGGGGTATGAGACCCTAAGTAAATATTTGTTCAAGTACAAATCACATCATATAGAACTCAAGGAGAATCTAACTCTCCAACAGTTTGTACAACTCAAATAAGAAAGGATATAGTGCAGCAGAAATAGAAGAAAGAGGCATAGATTCTTCTTTCCTACAGTTGATGGATCATCTTCAAGCATAGTAAGGGCTTGGAGGGAAGAGTTATCTGCATTATTTCAGCTATACCTAGTAGTAGAAAGAGAGGTTTTTGAGATTGCAGCACTGCACCTTGAGGGTGAAGCAAGGAATTGGTGGTTTAATCATTTATCACATGCCAAAGTGATTGCTTATGTAGATTTCATTCAAAGACTGAAGAAGAAGTTTGGTAGAAGAAAACCAGAGACATTTTCCATTGAGACACTTCCCATCATTGAGGAGATAGTACATGGAGAGCCAAAGGAAGATGTCATCATTATCACTCTGAAGGAGGAGCCCCTACCACCACCACCACTAGAAAAAGTACTTGTATCAGGAGGAGGAGCACTTGTATATTTTCAAGATGGTCTTGATCTCTTGACATTAGGAGCCCCATGCATGATTCATGAGATGCATGAGGAAGAGGAGGAAGATACCAACACCAGTACAGTTGAATAAGAGCAACCATCACTATTACCAGCAATTGGAGAGGCCATTGCACTGGTTGGAGGAACTCTTGTAGATATGCAAGATGTTCCTAAGATTCAGCTTATCATATTATTTTAGTACCTCATATTGAGATTTTTGAGATGATGCCATCAGGGCAATTGCATAACCAAGGATTAGAGCACCTTGTTGATTTGGAGCAGCAAATTATCACTGCACAAAGGACCCTTGACTTGATCAAGGAGAAGATATATAGCTATCCCAGTTTATCATGGTTGAGATACACCCAACACTTTGTGTTAAAGTTTGAAGTTTCAGAGGATGGGATGAGCACAGTCCTATTCAGTACAATGTTGGGCTATGAGTTCAACATTATGTATGGCCAGGAGACAATAGATGTATCACCATGTAGATCTATGGAATTTTCACTAAGAAATAGTGATGAGATGAGGGCCCCAATATTCTTGGATCATCCCAAAGACAAATTCATTCATGAAGCATTGGAGGGACAGATGATAGATGGTATACATCTTGAGGTGGATAGAATTCTCCATTATCTATATGGACTCTTCTTTATGATCATCTCATTGTTGAAAGAGAGGTTTCTACCTACAACATATCAGGAAACTTATGGGTTATATTGGGCCATTGATGAGAAGATCTCATGGAGATACCTCAAGGGAGGTGCACTTCAACATATCACGGAGTTCAAAGAGGATGGTCTTCTACCTTGAGTGGATACCAAGTATGAGAATGACATGATTCATCATCCACAGTGGGATGGATGGATGAGGAGGATGAGCTAGGGGTTGAAAACCTACTTGCATATCTATGATACATGGCATCAAGAAGCATGGTTGTGATGGATGCTTTTGGGTGAGTATGGTTACTACCCAACATCTCACATTTGTGTGATCCATGCCATGTACATCACTAACATTATGTAGCAGTAGAGGCATGGTTGCGCTGGTTATTGTTGAGAGATTTTGGCCATCACATGATATATATTATGTTCATGTATGCACTTTTGTTTGGGATATATCTTATGTCCATGTGTGTACTTTTGTTTGGGACATAGCATAACTCTCACATGATGTGGCAGCATGAAGATTTTTTGTATTTTTCTTATGTGACATTCCATGTGTCAATCAATATGTTGTTGCTCCATGACTTGCATCATGATGATGTAAGGTGGAAGAAAGAATCCTTGTTTCTTTGGTTACTTTTGGGAGAGTATGGGTTGATTTTTCCCCATACATTTTATAATGATGACAAAGGTTAGAAAAAAGAGGCCTTACTATGTTGGCTTATGTTGGGAGGTTATGGTAATTATACTTGGTATGATGATGATGTGGTATGGCAGCAACAGGAATTGTTGCGGTGGCTTCTTTTGAGAGATTATAGCTCTCATACTTGGGTTGATGATGATTTGGCATGGAAGCAAGAGGCATTGCTGTGGTGGATTCTACTCAGAGAGTATGGCTCTCTTACTTTGCTTAATTATGATTTGGCATGGCAGTAGAAGGCTTTGATGCGGTGGTTGTTAATGGGATATTATGGCTTGACATTGTACATGTTCATCCATATGTCTCTACTTCTTATTTTGCACATTGTTGGAATGGTGATTGGATCTAGCAAGGCCAACAGGGCCAAGAATGGAAGCATGGAGAGATACAATCTACTTCATGTAGCATGGGATGGAGAGATATTTTATGATGGGGGGATTTCCACTTTGGTAAGAGAATACTTCACTTTTTGTATCTCATGCATAGAAGAGGATATTGGACAGCATATGGTTTCCACTTGGAGATTCATTGATGAGGAGAGACATCTAACTTTTCAATTGGAGGCCATTCAGACATTCTAGAGAAGCATATTTGGAGATGGGCATGCATTAAACATTGGAGAAAATGGGGAGGCCTTCCAAATTAGGATGACATTTTGAGTGAGATGGATTGTTGTAGCATCCAATTTTGTAGTTTCTTGAGGACAAGCAACATTTTGGTGTGGAGGACTGTAAGATTCCCAATTTTCCATCAGATAATTGGAATATTAGAGGTCTTACTTTTCTTAATTAAGTAAGTAAATAAGAGGGTGGAGGGACCCATAAATCCCACAGATGAATAAAATCCACTTTTGATGTGTGTATGAGGATAATCTAGAAGTAAATCTTCATTATGGAGTAGTGGAGCAGCTTCTTAATGAAGGAAGAGTGGAGATCATGGAGGAAGTCAAATGAGATCATGTTGCATTAAAATTAATATAATAGAGAACTAATGATGAAATAGTGGAGGAAGTAGTGCATCTAATTCACACATGATGGAGAGGGTGGGAATTAAATGTGGATATGGTGGAGAACATGGAGAGATAGCACAGTCTTCATGGAGGCTAGTGGCCACATGTGCAGTGCCTTTATGACGTGGGCCAGGGCTATGGAAGGCTCAAAAACCATATAAGGAAGATGAAGGTAACAATAGAGGGCAAGCTTTATATTATTATTTTTTATTTGTTTAGAAATAGATTTGTCATTTGACATTTCTATGCACGTTTCAATTGTTTAGCTAAGTCTGCAGTGTTGTTTAGCACACGAGTGTTTCCAAGAAAAAATCTCACCCTTACCCATGGGGGACTTCGAGTGCCTACTCTGGGAAGACTTCTTGAGCTACTATATATCATCAAGCATTGGTGCCACATTCAACCCCTCTTTACATCACATTCAATCTCAAGAATTACGCATTCCTGCTTGAGGGTTTGAGAGGAGGAGGTTGTTTCTAGCATTTAAGCTAGGAAACCAGTGGAAGATTCATCCTTTCAACTTTTTCTTCAATATCAGTCTTCTGGGAGTAGCATATTCATATGCAAAATTCATGCCAATATTACACACCTCCATGCAGCAGTAATTCCCCAAGGGATTGCGCAGTCTAGTCTTGCAGATCTGAAGGAGGAAGGAAATCCTAGGAGGGACCATCTCCTCACTTTTTGAACACTATTTCCATCATTCAGGATCTTCATTGCAACATCTAGCATCAGGATATAGAGCCTCCATCCCTGAAAGCACAGTTTTATTCAGTTGTTGTGTATTCAACAACTACATCTATTGGAGGAGGTTGGAGGAGACAAATCTTGAGCTTCTAGCTTAAGGATTTGAAGGAGGGATCAACCCTCTATGCATTGAGTTGGTTGTGCCTTATTGTCGCCATCTTATCCTCAAATCATGCAGTAGATATGCATACCCAACAGTATTATAGTTGTAGGGCCTAAGAGGGCGATTTTCCAAGATTGTCAGATCTAGAAATCCTTTCTGGGTTATCTTGGGTTATTCATCGTAGAGATCGGATCTGAAATCCTGGCATCATCTAAGATTCGGAACTTCCATATCTAAACTTCTGTATTTCTCTAGAAGTTGCAGTCCTGCCATTTGCAGCAGGGACAACACGGGATTTCTTCCAGTAGTCCAACAGTTATGTAGTCCCTCTTATGGGAGGACTTCAGGGTCATTCTAGGCCACTTGTTTGGCTTAAGTGTCTCATATTTTGAGCATTGTTTTAAATGTATTCCACCACCTATATAATGAAATGGCTCAACTATTCTATCTAATTTTATGGTGTATTTATATTATCTGTTCATTGCTACAATTTTTAATTATTGTGTTTTTATATTACTTCATTCTCCCTTTTGGGATATTATAGGGGTCGTGGGACGAGAATAGGTACTAAAAATTTATGGCTATGGTCCCTGTCCTGTCGTAGGAGTGTTGAATAATAAAATTTGCAGTGTGTTAACCTCCACAATGTCCCTAGGCTGAAAGGATAATGATGGAGGTAACTTCAAACCAAGATTTTAGTTTGGTAGCTAGCCCTACAAAGCTAGAGAGGGATCTTTCATGAAAATACAAACCAATGATTTGACTGGTGAAAAAGTGGATTTTAGGCAAGATATCTCATCTCTATGGTTTTTAAATTTTTAGGGTATTTCTACTGGATCAAGGATGAAAATCAGGGAACTAGGTCAAAGTATTAAAGGTCACAGCTAAAAGAGATATGGAGGAGCAAGATAGTTATGTTTTTATGATGGGCTTAGGAATTTTTTGGTGTAGTGTAGGGTTTCAAAGAGAAATAAGATCTTAATGAGCCTGTGCACCATGAATTCATTAATCAAGAAGGAAAATTACACAAAATGACATTCCTAACAAAACAAAGATTTCATGAAAAGAATTATGCTTATAAACCTCTTAGGAAAATCACTAAAGAAGGAAGTTATGGAAATGAGACATATATATCATTCATATAAAATTATAATAGAGATTAAACAACATAAAAAACTTACAACATGAGAATTCCTGAATAATAGTTGCAACTGGTCCTTTGATTTCCTGTATAAAAATATGAAGTACAAGCTACAAGAGTTCCACCCTATGATGTCCAACCTTTTTTTCTATATGAAAAACACATAAATATAGAACAAAAAACATTTATCCTCTCTCAGGGGTAGAATCCTAGAGTGTAGGAATAGTTTACATGAATTCCTCAACAAAAACGTAATACTAGGGAGGTTAATAAACTCTCCTCAAAATAGAAAAACCGATGCATTTGACCTTGAAAAGCATTTACAAGCATGAATCTACCTAATTTTCACTTTAAGAAGCATATTTACCATTGATTACATCATGAAAAATCATAAATGAGTAATTACATCAAGAGAAACTGAGTTTGAATTAAAAAAAAATAAGAAAATAGACTTCTAGGCAAAAGCACAGCGAATTGAGGGGAAAGCACAACATGCTAGGATAAAATGCAGTGTGCCAGGTGTATGTGGATTTTGGAGGAGTTCCCATGCTCCAAATCTAGATCTGTAAGATGTTGGAGAAATATATTCATATCTACTACACCATAGAACCTTCAAACACTGAAATGACTACTCCAAGACCTTTAAAACTCAATTCTCCCATAACTACTCCAAAAGTGCAGCGTGCCTTTGAAAAAACATGCAGAAAGGTGATTTTTTGGTATTTTTTTGACATTTTCACCCACCAAAATGTGTTAACATGGCTCTCCCAATTGCTGAAGTTGATGTATAGGTCAAAATCAATCCAAAAAAAATTTTTCATTTGGATTTTCCCCAAAAAAACACAACATGAGGCTCACTGCCCTTTTGGACCAAAAACTGTGCAAAATTGCCAAAATACCCAAAAACTTCTAAATTTGTCAAATTTACTCAAAATTATTCCAAAATTTCTCCTTGAATTGAAATAAGGATCTATTACGCCATGATAAAGGCCATGGCTAACAAATCAATCCTATCCTCCTCTTTTTTCCCCATTAGGGTTTCTTTGAGCTTTTTCATCAACTGCTTGATTCTTACCTAAGAAACCTAATTTCTTGTGTAGTAATGTATGGCCATATGTCTTTGTAGGTTTTTTTTCTGTAATATTCCCAAATTTCCACATCATATTTGGAATATTAGAGTCCTTGATTTTCTTAATGAATTAAGTAAATGAAAGGGTGGAGGGACCCACAATCCTTAATATGAATAAATATCCACTTTGGTGTGTGTGAATGTGGATTAATTAAGCCTAGATCTACATAATAAGGTAGTTGAGCAACGACTAATGTGAATGAAATTGGAGAACCTGTCTCATTAATGAGATATATCATGGAGGTTGACACAGTCAACTAAGCTATTGAAGAGATCAAATAGAAGGTTGATTTAGTAAACTAAGATCTTGAAGATGTCAAACAAAAGATCATGGGACATTCATGATAATGTGATGGAAGATGTTTTGCAAATAAATCACACTTGATGGAGAAGGTGTACATTGCACCTAGACATGATGGTTGATTTGGTCAAACAGTGCAGTCAAACTTGGAGGATCTTGTTCACATGCACTGCGTAGTCTAGATGAGGGCCAAGGCTTGGGAAGGCTCAAACATTATATAAAGAATATGCAGGCAAGGATGAGGGCATGTTGATTATTCTTGATGTAAATATATTTTCAGATATGGAATTGTCATGTGACATTCCATTGCTTTCTTGGGCTGTTTAGTAGAGATTGCAAGTGTTGTTTAGCACAGGGTGTTCCTGGTCGGGAATCCCACCTCTTTATTAGAGTAGATATAGAAAGAGTATTTTAATTCATTCTACATTAGGCATTGGTGCCACATCTCTTTTCCTACTTTCTGCAGAACATCCATATTTAGAAATTGCAGATTTCTGAAGATCAGTTTGGAAGGAGGAAGTTGTCTTCAGTACTTCAGCTGGAAAACTGGTGAGGGTTTATTCCTATCACCTTGGGCTTAAATATTAGCTTCCCAGAGCTTCATTTCAGATCTGGCATCAGGCCAAAATGTTATTGACCTCCTAGCAGCAGTGTTTCCTTCAGGAATTACACTGTCCATCTTGTAGATCCAAAAGGAGGAAGGAAGTTACTAGCATTTCAACTAGTAATCCTGTGAGGGATCATACCCTCACATTTCCATCAGTATTACCATTAACCTGGAGTTTACTGCAACATTTTTCAGTAGGAAGAAGGCCTCTCTTTCCCTCAAAGTGCAGTTTCTATTGGTAGTTGTGTTGCAGCAGCTGCAATCATTATTACAGGATTGAGAAGCTAGATCTAGAGCTTCTAGCTTGTAGATCTGAAGAAGGGATCAACCCTTCAAGCTTAGATATTATCTTGCAACATATTTAAGCCATCTATTTGACAGATCTAGCTTCAAATATGTATTTCCCAGCAGATCAAGGATCAAATCCTAGGGAGGTGATTTTCCAAAGTTGTAGATCTGGAAAATATTTTTCTGGGTTATCTTGGGAATCCATCACATTGGCCAGATCTTGAATCTTGGCATAATCTGAGCTCTAAATTTGAGTATATTTGAATTTTCCTTTTCAGCCTACAACTATATGTTCATATTTTGCTGAAGGGACAGTGCATTATTTGCTTCAATGCCTCTCCAATTACGTTGTACCTATTGTAGCATGTTTTCTGGGTGATTCTAGACCATCTTTTTGGCTAGATCTACTCATATTATTGTACATTGTGTAACTGAAACATCTCCATATAATAAAATGGCTCATTTTATCTATAAATTTTGATGTTGTCTTAAGATTTATTGTTTATCTTTTTGTACTTCTTGTATTGTGTTTTAGTATTACTACATTCTCCCTTTTGGGATATTACAGTGGTATCAGAGCATGATATTTGGCTTAGCTTGTGGACACTTCATATTTTGAATCTAAAGAAGAAGTAGATAGATGAGATCTATCATGGAGGAAGAAAATTCTACCACTCATTTCTATAGATCTATGCAAAATCTCTCCAAGGAGGTCTGTCAAATGAAAGAGGAAAGGAAGAAAGAAGATCCAAGAAGAAAATCTGATGAGGAAGGTCCAAGCACTTCCTATCAGCAAAGAACAAAACCAGAGAATCCTAGATCTCCTCATAGATCCATTATGCCCACTTTCTTTGAAGAAGGTGAAGGGTGTGGAAATGAAGGAAGGAATGAACCTGAGACTCATGAGACTCTCAGTATATATCTTGAAGAGTACATAGCACATTCTCGAGCATTCAAGGAGAAACCAACTCCCCAAAAATTCTTCAAAATCAAAGAAGAAAGAGGATCCTATAGCAAGAATAGAAGGAAGAGGAAAAAATATATTCTATCTGCCTACATTTGATGGATCCTCCTCAAGCAATGTTAAGGCTTGGAGGAGAGAGTTAGATGCATTTTTCAAACTACATCCTATAGCTGAAGAAGAGGCTATTCAATTGCAACACTTAATCTTTTAGATGAAGCCAATGATTGGTGGTTTGGTCTCATGAAGCATTTAAAGGTGACTAAATATTCAAATTTCTTTCACAAGTCGAGGAAGTAATTTGATGGGAGAAAACTAGAGATGTGTCACAAAGTGACATTTCCTAAGGAGGAGGATGTCAATCTTGTAACTCTAGACAAGAAGTCACTACATTCACCACCAGCTGCAGAAGTACTTGCATCTGGAGAAGAGACACTTGCATCTTTGCAAGATAGTATTGAGCTCTTGACATATAGAGTCCCATCCATGATCCAGGAGATGCATGAGGGAAAGGAGGAAGATTCTAGTGCTGGTACACTTGGAGAAGAGAAGCCATCACTCTTACCAGCAGTTGGAGGCACTATTGTCTATATTGAAGGAAATCTTGTGTTCTGTCAAGAGGTTCCCACATATCAGTTGATCCAAGGTATGCATACACATTCATCACCTATTGTTTCAGTAGATCTTATTGAAAATTGCGGGGACATGCCATTAGGGCCAATGCATAACTGAGGGTTAGAACATAGTGCTGATTTGAAACAGCAACATATCACAACGCAAAGGACCCTTGATCTAATCAAGGAGGAGGTTAAGAACTATCCCAGTTCATTATTGTTGAGCTACATTCAACCCTTTGAGTTGAAGTGTAGAGTTTCGAAAAATGAGATGAGCATATTGAGCATAACTTATACAATGATCTGTTACTGCATCTATAGTGCTATGACTTAGTAGCTCTGAAGATGAGGAGGTCCCATCATTATTGGAACATTCTAAAGGTAGCTTCACTCATGAAGAAATGGAGGACAAGATGATAAATGGTAGACATCTAGATATGAGAAATCTTTTCTCCTTTCTTGATAACACTTTCCCAATGAGCATCTCACAGCTCAAAGAGAGACTTATGCCTACAATAGATCCAGGACCCCATTAGTTTTGGAAGGCCATGGATGAGAAGGTCTCATTAAGAGATCTCATTGGAGGTGCACTTCAACATTTCATGAAGTGAAAAGTTCTTAATCAGTTTGGGGAAGGTGGTATTCTACAAACAGAGGATACCATGATTATGCAAGACATCACTCATCATCGATATTGGGGTGAGTGGGTGAGGATGATAAGCAAGGGGTTGCATGACCACTTTTAGATTTATGATATGGGCCAGCAAGATTGGTTACGTTGGTTTCCCTTGGGAGATTCCTGTCATTACCTAAAGGCTCCTATTCCTTTGATCCATGCCTTGAGGAACACTTATGAAATGAAGACGGAGGCATGGCTTCCCTGGTTGATCTTGAGTGAGTATGGTTACCACCCAATAGCTCATATTTTTCTGATTCATGCTTTTTATATCAATGATAGAATGCAACAAAAGAAGGCATGTTCATTTTGGTTTCACTTGAGAGAGATTGGCCACCACATGACATCTCCTATGTCTATGTGTTTTGTATTGGGTAAAGCTTGGCATGATGCTCTCATGATGTGCATTGATGATGTTTCTATGTATTGGGCTGATGTGACATTCCATATGTCCATTAGTATGTTTTTGCTTCATGATGCACATGAGGAGGAGAGAAAGCAGCAAGATCTCTTGTTGCTTTGGCTGCTTTTGGGGGAGTTTGGTTTGTCCATTTTACATGGAGGAGATGGAGGATGGCAGCAAAGGGCCTTACTCTAGTGGTTACAATTAGGATAATATGGTTTGACATCCTTGTCTACCCATATAGTTCCTTTCCTTCTTCTTTTGTATAACATTGGAACGATGCTTGGATCCAACAAGCCCAACATGGCTAAGTATGAGAGCATATCAATGCTCAATCAAATTCATGAAACATGGGATGTATAGATGTATTGTGTGATCGACCTTTTCCTTTGTGAAGAGAGCCACCTTATTTTATGCACCTCATGTATTGATGATGAAGTTGGACATCATATGGTTGTCACTGGGTACTTCATGATGGAAGGAGGACATCTAACCATACAGTTGGAGGTCATTATTTATGTTTTTAAAAGACAACTTTGGAACCAAACATGAATAACACATTGCAAAAAATGGAGGAATCCTTTCTTATGTGGATTCCATTTGGAGGGGAATAGATGGCCTTGCATCTACTTTCAGAGTTGCTCGAGGAAAAACAAAATTTTTCCAGGGGGGAGGGGGACTGTAATTTCCCAAAATTTACACATCATATTTGGAACATTAGAGTGCTTGATATTCTTAATGAATTAAGTAAATAAAAGGGTGGAGGGACCCACAATCCTCAATATGAATAAATATCCACTTTTTGAGTGTGAATGTGGATTAGTTAAGCCTAGATCTACATAATAAGGTGGTTGGGAAACTACTAATGTGAATGAAATTGGAGAACATGTCTCATTTATGAGATAGATCATGGAGGGTGACACAGTCAACTAAGATATTGAACATGTCAAACAAGAGATCATGGGACCTTCATGATAAAGTGATGGAGGATGTTGTGCAAACAAAGCACACTTGATGGAGAGGGTGTACATTTCACCTAGACATGATGGTTGATTTGGTCAAATAACGCAGTCAGACTTGGAGGATCTTGTCCACATGCACTGCGCAGTCTAGATGAGGGCTAAGGCTTGTGAAGGCTCAAAAATTATATAAATACGATGAAGAAAAGGATGTAGGTATGCTGATTATTCTTGATGTAAAGATATTTTTAGATCTGAAATTGTCATGTCACATTTCATTTCTTTCTCGAGCTGTTTAGCAGAGATTGAAAGTGTTGTTTAGCACAGGGTGTTCCTGGTCGAGAATCCCACCTCTTTATTAGATCAGATCTAGAAAGAGTATTGTACTTCATTCTACATCAAGCATTGGTGCCACATCTCTTTTCCTAATTTTTGCAAAACATCCATATTCAGAAATTGCAGATTTCTAAAGATCAGTTTGGAAGGAGGAAGTTGTCTTCAGTACTTCAGCTGGAAAACTAGTGAGGGTCTATTCCTATCACCTTGGGCTTATAGATAAGCTTCCAAGAGCTTCATTTCAGATTTGGCATCAGGCCAAAATTTATTGACCTCCTAGCAGTGTTGGGAAAATTACTGAGAGGGGCGGGGGGGTGAATTAGTATTTAGTATAGACTGAAACATTTTTACTTTTTCTTTTTCTAAAACCCATACACTACTTTACTGAAGCCAACTCATGTATAAATGAGGATATCCTTAATAAAACTTGCGTATTAACAGAAGTCTCATTATGCTGATAATTCTTAGCTTAGATCATTGCATCATTCATTCATTAGATGTTTAGTAAGCAGTAAACATGTGCAGTAAGAACAGAATAAATCATCACACATAAACAACACACATGAACACCAGGATTTAAGGTGGAAACCCAATTCGGGAGAAAACCACCGTTGCCGTCGTCTCAGTCTTCAATATTTTATTATAAATAAAACATCGTACAACCATGTACTAGCGCAGACTCATACCAGCACGCAGGCACCCACCTGCAGAAGGCTACAACCTTCTCTCATTTACCAGCCTCTCCTGGAAGGGAGCTACAACCCCCTGCTCTCGTTTACTAGCCTCTCCTGGAAGGGAGCCACTACCCCCTGCTCTCGTTTACCAGCCTCTCCTGGAAGGGAGCCACTACCCCCTGCACTCATTTACCAGCTACCACTGGAAGGGAGCTACAACCCCCTCACTGAAGGCTTCGACCCTCAGCACCACCATGGACCACGTTTCATCAATTTTCATACTGGATCCAACAACTTCCATACAACACATCTTGTAGGCCACTTTTCATCATATTTTCAGACTAGACCCACTCCACACATTTAAGCTCAACATTCATCAAACTAAAACTTATAACCCCATCAATTCATTCATTGAATCATCAACCAATCAACCAACAACTTGATCTTCAATTAACATAATCAGCAGCATATTCATCATTCAAACAACCCAGTTCTGTATGAATACATCATTGACAGATAGCAGTAAAACAACAAAACAGATCAGACATTTCATTCCACTTACTTCAGCAAACCCTAGATTCCATACGCGCTTTTACTTCACTGAACCTGCGTATGTACGCTCTTTCATGCAGACCGGCCCGCGTATACTTCTGTGCATTATTTAGAACACCCTATCTACCCATATGCGCTTTTACTTAATCAGACCCGCGTATACACGCGCTTTTGATGAAGCGAACCTGCGTATACATCTGTAACTTTTCAGGACTGTGCAGCTCTTCAGATCAGATAAACAACTCAGATTTCATCCTTTACTTCAGAAAGTATTTCGCCTCATCTCAGATCTAAACATTCCATAAACAGATCTAGAAAGTACATATACATTTCAGATCTAGAGATCCCTCTTCATCATTTTCTTCATAGGTGCATCATAGATTCAGATCTATCAATCAAGAATAGAGTTCATCCATGCAGATATTCCTTAGAGAGATTTATTCATTCACAACCCTTACTCATGCACACCCTTGCACCATGATCTTCTTCTCCTTATATAGATTTAGCCTTTGTCAATACCATGAGTCAAAACCACTCAACTACTAATGGTATTCCTGGATGGGATCAAATAGATATTCCAGTGCTCAATACAATGGGTCAATACCATGGTAACACCCCTTGGTATTCTAAATTTGGAGTGCAAAAGGGCATACGCGACTTGGCACGTACTTTTCCGTGTGCATACGCAACTTCACCTTAACAAACCCGCGTATGCTTTGTAGCATAATTTATTTATCATTATTCTAGAACTTTCTGAATTCCTTTCTTCTGCTATTGTAGATACATCAGATTTACATTATTAACAACTCATCAAGTAGGTTGCCATCAAGGACAACACTCTACATCATATTTCCAACAATCTTATTTCATCAAGTAAGTTACCATCAACTTCATCAAGTAGGTTGCCATCAAGGACAACATATGCCAACAATCTCCCCCTTTGGACTTGATGGCAACCATGATGGTGTTTGATCATCACAACATATAGATACATTGAATATAACCATTCTATAAACACCATGATGCTCTCCCCTTATTCAAACCAAAACAAGGTTTTTCTCCTCATGTAGAAACAAGAGCTCTGTAGATCTGATGTTCTCTGAAGTTACCATGCTCCCCTTGAGTTCATGTTGAATCTTCAAACATATTTTTCAATGAATTACATGTATCTATGACCTTTCCTATCACCAAGGACTCATAATTACATCAAGGATCCAACCAAGTGGATTTACATATTTGACTCAAGTACCCAACCAAGTGGTTTTACACATTTTGACTCAAATACCCAACCAAGTGGGTTTACAAATTTGAACAAGTCCTTACATGACTGAATATTACAATTTTACATCATAGGTCTCATCAAATTACAAATATGACTTTTTATAATCAAGACCAAGGAATCTCAAACATGAGATCAGATCACAACAAATCAAGAGAATTCCAAAAATTCATCCTTTCCACATGACCAATGCTCCTCCTTAGCTTGTGCATCCTGAACACTTTCAACAGCAAATCATCAAGGCATATTCATCAATAATATTAGAGAATGAAACAGGATTATGAGAACTGGAACATCACCAGAGATACCAAACAATACTGCAGCTATGCTGAAGAATGCTAACCCAGAAAAATTCTGTCAGCAACCACCCATACGCGGTTTTATGTGTATAAAATCGTGTATATACGTGACTGTCTTTCAGAAAATCCACGTATCCAACTTAATCTTCTGAAATTTAATCAGATCTGATCCTCTACATGGCAGAGACTACTCTCAACTTCTGTCTAAGATATTTGAATGCTTCCCTGGAATATATGAGAGAAGAAAGATAGGACAATGTAGTTGTGTTTTCAAGTGTCATCCAATAGTTGTAGCATAAGCACATTAGTAACCAAGCCTTTAGACTCTTTGCAACATCATATTCTTCCCAAGAGGAATTATCAGACCAAAACAACTTCTTCAATAGAAAATATGTATTAAGCAATCATCCATGTGATACGATATCACCAAGATCTTCATGATTCATAATCATGATGTAACATGTGTAGGAATTATGTATAAAAGGTCTCAACAGTGACAAAATTCATTAGCAAAAAACTCTGCATGATCTATCCTTATCTCTGAATCATAAGACTTCCAACTCATCCATGTGTGAAAACAAAAGATACTTTTCAGCAAAAAGCAAACAGGGCTCATCCATAATCTTATCATAAGAAACCATGTATCATGTCATCAGCATTTTGACCAAGAGCTAAGGAATAATCAGATACAATGCCAACAATGCAAACATTAGCTGTCAGATTGATACTCCCCCTGAACCTGTGTTCTTGATCTTTAGCTGTCTCACTGATTTCCTTAACAAAAAGGCATACGCTTCTGTCTTCAGCATAACTCGCGTGTATACGCGGTTTTTGTTCAGTCAACCCACATATGGAAAGTGAAATACTAAAAATTTCACACTTTCATCTCCCCCTGAATTTGTACTACTTGTACATGTCTTCTTCACATCAGATGCACTGTCAGAAATAAGCATTACCAGAATTACCAAGCCAATCATGAAAATCATCATACATTGCTCCCCCTGTGATGATACATTACTTATCCCTATAATGTATTTCACATCATCTTGCAGCCATTATGAGAAGTAGGCTTTATAAGCAGATGACTGCAGTATGATTATTATCCCCTACGTTTTTGACTGGTCCTCCTTCTTTTTCCAGCTTTGCTTGAAATTTCTTATTGTATGCTGGAAATTATCCAAATTCTCAGATCTATTCATCCTGCATTCCTTTTCTACATGTCCATACTTGTTACAAGCATAACATATTATGTGACCAGAAAAGTAAGCATAAGGATCATAATCTATTTTTCTATTCTTTCTTCTATTGCAATCAGCTGCTTTATGACCATACTTGCTACATGAAAAACAATATCCCTTGAAGAAACCAGAGTACCTTTCTGAGTAGAATCTGTTTGTTTGTGACTAGAATGATCTTCTTTTGCACTTGGCTGCAACATACCCATAATTATGACATTTAAATAATTCAACATTATTGATGTTTCTATAGTTAGGAGGGAATGATTTCTTTTGAGAGTTCATGATTGTCGATTGACCTTTTGTTTCTTCCAACACTTCAGGTTTTGCATTGATATCCTTTGAATCTTTAGCACTTCCTTGTGAAATAGATTCTCCTTTAACAGTTTCATGAAAACCAAGACCAAATTTAACAGAGGGAGACCTTTGACTACTAAGAATATTGTCAGAATCTTAGTACTATCTTGAAACCTCAAGAGTTTATCTTTTTCTTCTAATTTACCTTTCAAAATATTTACCTCAACCTCCAATTTTTGGCATTCCTTATTCATACTTACTTCGACCCTTCTTCCTTCTTATACTTGATCATTCAGTTTTAAAATCTCTTCTTTCAACCCATTCTCTTGTTCTTCAAAAATTTGTAGAAGTTCTTCATTCTTCTTATTTGATTTTTCCAGATCTGTTTTGAGCGAGATGATTTCTGCTTCACGTCCTTCTTTTTCAAATGATTGTAGAAGTTATTCATTCTTCTTATTTGATGCTTTAAGATCTAATTTTAGAGAGATGATTTCTGCTTAAAGTTCTTTATTCTTCTTATTTGATTTTTCCGGATCTTCATTTAGATCGATGATTTCTGCTTCAAGTCTTTTATTTCGATTGGTTGCATAATTGTACAACCTTTGATACTTGCCTATCTTATCATTTAGTATTTCTATTTTTCCTTTCATTTGAGAGATCATCTCATTGTAGATAACTTCTCTCTCTTTAAATGATCTTTTTTGATCTTCAAATTTAATCTTGAGAGCTTCTTCTAGATCCATAACATTACTTTCACTATCTTTACCATTGCTTGCACAAGAAAGTGAATCACAAGAAAAACAATCAATACCTGTTTTATCTTCTTCATTTTTTGTTGCACATGTTTTCTGAGATATCTCCTTTTGAGTAGCCTTCTTCTTTTTCTTCCTTTCCATGAGTATTAGCACATCTTGGTCAGGATCTTCTTCATCCTCATTTGACATTTCATCATTATCTTCATTTGTATAATAGCTCTTTCCCTTTTCAAATTGTTCCCCTTTATCATGATTTTCTTCATAAGGACATTTAGCAGCATAATGACCAACTCTTCCACAATTAAAAAACTTGAAGGGAATATTACCTTTGAATCTTCCAGTACGTGGTTGGAGTCTTCTCACAAAATTTGCTTCTTCTTCTTCTGATATGTAACTTGATTCCTTGACAACTTCCTTTTCTTTTCCTTTTGCACATGCCTTAAAGGCAACTTCTTTGATTTGAGAGGGACCTTCTTTTCTCATTTCAAAAGCAGTTAGAATACCATGTAGTTGAACAACAGTAAGAGTTTGCAGATCTTGCCTTTCTTCAATAGCAGATACTTTTGACTCAAATTTTGAAGTCAAAGATCTTAAGACTTTTTCAACCAGAGTAGTATCGGTTATGGTTTCACCCAAACTTATCATACAATTTACAATATCATCTAGACGTAAAAAGAAACTGGCAATACTCTCATCACTATGCATCCTTAAATTTTCATATTCAATTCTGAGAGTTTGGAGTTTGGCACTTTTTACCTTTGTATCTCCTTCATAGCTTCGAATGACTTTGTCCCATATTTCTTTTGCTAAATTTAGCTGCATCACTTTAACAAATTCTGATTCAGACAGGCTTCCTAATAAAACATTGACTTCTTTGGCATTGATTTCATATTTCTTCCTTTCTGCTGCATCAGTAGGAATAGTTGCCGGATACCGATAACCTTCTTCCACGATTGCCCATACTTCTACACCAAGACTTTGCAAATATGCTTTTGTTCGTATCTTCCAGAATAACAAATTACTTCCATTGAATAAAGTTGGCCTTAGAGAAAGTACTCCTTCTTGACTTCCCATTGTGATGGATCTGCTTCAATCGATCAAGCTTTTGCAAAGGTGAGAAGGACACATACGATTCAATCGTTGGGAAAAATGCGAGAGGGGGGGGAGTGAATACGGTATTTAGTGCAGACTAAAAACTTTTTACTTTTCTTTCTCTAAAACCCATATGCTACTTTAATGAAGCCAACTCGCGTATACACACTGATATCCTTAATAAAACTCACGTATTAACATAGATTTCATTATGCTGATAATTCTTAGCTTAGATCATTGCATCATTCATTAATTAGATGTTTAGTAAGAAATAAGCATGTGTAGTAATAACAGAATAAACCATCACACATAAGCAACACACATGAACACCGGGATTTAAGGTGGAAACCCAAGTCAGGAGAAAACCACCACTGCCGTCGTCTCAGTCTTCAATATTTTATTATAAAGAAAACATCGTACAACCATGTACTGGCGCAGACTCATACCAACACACAGGCACCCACCTGCAGAAGGCTACAACCTTCTCTCGTTTACCAGACTCTCCTCGAAGGGAGATACAACCCCCTGCTCTCATTCACCAGCCTCTCCTAGAAGGGAGCCACTACCCCCTGCACTCGTTTACCAGCTACCACTGGAAGGGAGCTACAACCCCCTCATTGAAGGCTTCGACCCTCAGCACCACCATGGACCATGTTTCATCAATTTTCATACTAGCTCCAACAGCTTCCGTACAACACAACTTGTAGGCCACTTTTCACCATATTTTCAGACTAGACCCACTCCACACATTTAAGCTCATCATACATCAAAGTAAAATTCATAACCTCATCAATTCATTTATTGTACCATCAACCAATCAACCAACAACTTGGTCTTTAATCAACATAATCAGCAGCATAATCAACATTCAAACAACGCAGATTTGTATGAATACATCATTGACAGATAACAGTAAAACAGCGAAACAGATCAGACATTTCATTACACTTACTATACGCGCTTTTACTTGACTGAACCTGCATATGTACGCGCTTTCATGCAGACCAATCCGCGTATACTTTTGTGCATTCTTCAGAAAACCCTATCTGCCCATACGCGCTTTTCCTTAAGAAGACCTGCGTATACACGCAATTTTACTGAAGTGAACCTGCGTATACATCTGTAACTTTTCAGGACTGTGCAACTTTTCAAATCAGATAAACAACTTAGATTTCATCCTTTACTTCAGAAATTATTTCGCCTCATCTCAGATCTAAACCTTCCATAAACAAATCTAGAAAATACATATACATTTCAGATCTAGAGATCCCTCTTCAGCATTTTCTTCATGGGTGCATCATAGATTCAGATTTATCAATCAAGAACAAAGTTCAATCATGCAGATATACTTCAAAGTGAAGTATGCATTCAATACCCAGACACATGCACACATTGCACAATGATATTCTTCTCCTTATATAGGTTTAGCCTTTATCAATACCATGAGCCAAAACCACACCACTTCCAATGGTATTCCTGGATGGGATCAAATAAATAATCCAGCGCTCAATACAATGAGTCAATACCATGGTAACACCCCTTGGTATTCTAAATTTGGAGCGCAAAAGGGCATACGCGACTTGGCACGTAATTTTCCGCGTGCATACGCCACTTCACCTTAAAAAACCCGCGTATGCTTTGTAACATAACTTATTTATCATTATTCTGGCACTTTCTGAATTTTTTTTTTCTTTGTCTTTCTCTAAAACCCATACACTACTTTACTGAAGCCAACTCACGTATACACGCGGATATCCTTAATAAAACTTGCGTATTACCAGTGATCTCATAGTGCAGATAATTCTTTACTTAGATTATTGCATCATTCATTCATTAGATGTTTAGTAAGCAGTAAAAAGGTGCAGTAAGAACAAAATAAATGATCCCACATAAGCAACACACATGAACACCAGGATTTAAGGTGGAAACCCAATTCGGGAGAAAACCACCGCTGCCGTCGTCTCAGTCTTCAATATTTTATTATAAATAAAACATCGTACAACCATGTACTGGCGCAGACTCATACCAGCACGCAGGCACCCACCTGCAGAAGGCTACAACCTTCTCTCGTTTACCAGCCTCTCCTGGAAGGGAGCTACAACCCCCTGCTCTCGTTTACCAGCCTCTCCTGGAAGGGAGCTACGACCCCCTGCTCTCGTTTACCAACCTCTCCTGGAAGGGAGCTACTAACCCCTGCTCTCGTTTACCAGCTACCACTGGAAGGGAGCTACAACCCCCTTACTGAAGGCTTCGACCTTCAGCACCATTGCGGACCACGTTTCATCAATTTTAATACTGGATCCAACAGCTTCCATACAACACAACTTGTAGGCCACTTTACATCAGATTTTCAGACTGGACCCACTCCACACATTTGAGCTCATCATATATCAAACTGAAACTTATAACCCCATCAATTCATTCATTGAATCATCAATCAATCAACCAACAACTTGATCTTCAATTAACATAATCAGTAGCATATTCATCATTCGAACAACCCAGTTCTATATGAATACATCATTGACAGATAACAGTAAAATAGCAGAACAGATCAGACATTTCATACCACATACTTCAGTAAAACCCTAGATTCCATACGCGCTTTTACTTCACTACACCTACGTATGTACGTGCTTTCATGCAGACCAACCCGCGTATACTTCTGTGCATTATTTAGAAAACCCTATCTGCCCATACGCGCTTTTCTTTAAGAAGACCCGCGTATACACGCACTTTTACTGAAGCGAACCTACGTATACATCTGTAACCTTTTAGGACTGTGCAACTCTTCAGATCAGATAAATAACTTAGATTTCATCCTTTACATCAGAAAGTATTTCGCCTCATCTCAGATCTAAACATTCCATAAACAGATCTAGAAAATACATATACATTTCAGATCTAGAGATCCCTCTTCATCATTTTCTTCATCGGTGCATCATAGATTCAGATCTATCAATCAAGAACATAGTTCATCCATGTAGATATTCCTTAGAGAGATTTATTCATTTACAACCATTACTCATGCACATACTTGCACAATGATCTTCTTCTCCTTATATAGGTTTAGCCTTTATCAATACCATGAGCCAAAACCACACCACTTCCGATGGTATTCCTGGACGGGATCAAATAGATATTCCAGTGCTCAATACAATGGGTCAATACCATGGTAACACCCCTTGGTATTCTAAATTTGGAGCGCAAAAGGGCATACGCGACTTGGTACGTACTTTTCCACGTGCATACGCAACTTCACCTTAACAAACCCGCGTATGCTTTGTAGCATAATTTATTTATCATTATTCTGGCACTTTCTGAATTCCTTTCTTCTGCTACTGTAGATACATCAGATTTACATTATTAAAAACTCATCAAGTAGGTTGCCATTAATGACAACACTCTGCATCATATTGCCAACAATCTTATTTCATCAAGTAAGTTACCATCAACTTCATCAAGTAGGTTGCCCTCAAGGACAACATATGCCAACAAGCAGCACTATTTCCTTCAGGAATTACACTATCCATTTTTCAGATCTAAAAGGAGGAAGGACGTTACTAGCATTTTAACTAGTAATCCTGTGAGGGATCATCCCCTCACATTTCCATCAGTCTTACCATCATCCTGGAGTTTATTGCAACATTTTTCAGCAGGCATGATGTCTCTCTTTCCTCACAGCGCAGTTTTTGTTGGAAATTTTGTTGCAGCAACTGCAAACATTATTGGAGGATTGAGAAGTTATATCTAGGGCTTCTAGCTTGTAGATATGAGGAAGGGACCAAACCTTCAAGCTTAGATCTAATATTGCAACATATTTCAACCATATTTTTGACAGATCTAGCTTTAGATCTGTATTTCCCAGCAAATCAAGGATCAAATTCTAGGGAGGTGATTTTTCAAAGTTGTAGATCTGGAAAATCCTTTCTGGGTTATCTTGGGAATCCATTACATTGGCTAGATCTTGAATATTGGCATCATCTGAGCTCCAGATTTGAGTAGATATGAATTTTAATTTTCAGCCTGCAACTATATGTTCATATTCTACTGAAGGGACAACGCAATATTTTCTTCAATGCCTCTCCAGTTATGTTGTACCTATTGGAGCATTTTTTCTGGGTGACTCTAGGCCATCTCTTTGGCTAGATCTACTCATATTTTGTACATTGTGTAACTGATTCTTCTCTAATATAATAAAGTGGCTCATCTCCTCTGTAAATTCTGAGGTTGTCTTAAGATTTATTGTTTACCTTGTTGCAGTTCTTATATTTTTTTTTAGTATTACTGCATTATCCCTTTTGGGATATTACAATGGATCATTTCGCTAATTCTTCATTGGATATCATTTGGTTCACTGTTGATCTCTTGCATAATTTCATATGGGTACAACTAAAGAAGTAGGGAATACTGTGTCAACACCATACACAATTTGGAAAGGTGACATGCTGATTGATCTCTTCCAAAATGTCTTGGACAATCATTCCAAGGTGTTTGAACTCCTTGATATTTTATTTAAATTAGTTGTGTGTTAACTTTTTCCACCCATAGAGCATTGGTGAGTTTTTTGTGCCAATTTCTCTTGTTTTCTTGCAACATCTTCTTGATTTTGTTCACTAAAGATTTATTTTATGATTCATCCAACCTGTTTCCTTGAGGATAATATGTTGTAGAATTACCAGGCCTAATGTGATACTTACCACAAAAGTCAATCATTTTCTTAGGATTAAATGAAACATCATTGTCAGTAATGATTTTATATGGACAACCAAAACAAGACAGAATATTGTTCTCTAAAACATGAATAATGACAGTATCAGTAGCTTGCCTCATGGGGATGGCTTCAATACATTTAGTGAAGTAATCGGTGGTAGTGAGTATCCACTTATGTTGGGTTCATGATGGAGGATATATTTCCCCAATGAATTCAAGTCCCCATTACTGAAATGACACTTTCACTTCAATTGGTTTCAAGGGAAAATGAAAAAGCTTTATCTTTCCCTGAAAGATTTGACATTCATGACAACTCGTGATTGTTTTATAAACATCAAAAAAGAGCCTTGTACAATAGAAACCCATCCTCAAGATTTTATTTTCTATATTCTTCCAATAAATATGACTGCCACAGTCTCCTTTATGAAAGTTACTCATCACCTTTTAAACTTCTCCTTCAACCAAACAATTCAACAATACTCCACCTGGATCTTTCCAATACAAGAAATTTTTAAGAATGCAATACTTGAGAGCTTTCAAATTCAAAGATCTATCTTTATTACTAAGAAATATAGGAGGAGGATTCAAGTGTTGCAAATCATGAACAATACTAGCATAACAGGGAGATGAAGGAAAAATTTCAGATACCTCAGGTAACACTTCAGCCTCTTTCTCCTCAGATAATGCAACAATAAAATTAATATCCAAAGCATGTAAATTTGAATCTTCCATAAGCATTTCATGCCTTGTCCCTTGATCAAATTTGTAGGCTCAGTTTCCAAATCATACTCCAACATAGAAGAAATCCATTTGTCACGTTGCCATTCAGGGTCATTCTGCGTGAGCACATCTTTGACAGAATCATTTGGGACATATGAAATGACATGATAGTGGAGAATATAGACCTGGAAGTCCTTCAATGCTTTGACTAATACCAAGGCATTTTTCTCAATGATATTGTACTTCAAGGCTGTGTCTCTTATATTTCTACTGAAAAATGCAATGGGTTGCTCTGTGTTCTGATTTTTCTTTTGCATAAGGACAAAAACTAGTGTATAATCCAAACAAAATGAAAAAATTATAAAATCAAGTGTATAATCTGGAATAATTAGAATAGGATCATGATATAAAGCCAATTTATCTTTATTGAATGACTTATTTGCCTCTTTAGACCATTTATATTCACTATCTTTCCTCAGCATGTCAGTAACTTTCCTCAAAGGTTCAGCAATATTGGGAACAAATCTTCTCAAAAAATTGATTTTTCCAATCAACGACTAGATTTCCTTCTTTCTCCTAGGATAGTCCAAGGTATGAAATTATTCAATCCTTGAAGGATCTATTCAAATACCATCTTTTGATATGATATGGCCCAACAATTTACCTTCCTCCATAGCAAAACAGATTTTATTTGGGTTCAACGATATGCCAAACTTTCTGCATCTCTGAAAATTTGTTTTCAAGTGTTGTAGGTGATACTCATTTGTCTTGGAAAAAAATTGATGTCATCAAGATAAATGATAAAAAAGACATCCTTTTTATTGGTGAAATCAATATCCATTTCTCACTGAAAAGTCGCCCCTGCATTCTTCAATCCGAATGGAATTTTGGCGTACATGAAGGCACCCAATGGTGTTGTAAAGGTTGACTTTTCCTGATGATCTGGGTGTACTAAAACATGATTATACCCAGAGTATCCATCCAAAAATGGAAGTCTAGAAGATCCTACTACCCTTTGCAGAATATGGTCCATCTTTGGTAGTGGGTATTTGTCTTTCAGTAACACTTTATTTATATTTCTGAAATATATACACAAATGAATCTCTCATTTCTTCTTCCTTACTGGTACCAAATTTGACATCCAATTTTAAAAGAAAAGTGAAACTATAATCCCAGCAATAAATAATATTTTTACCTCTTTTTGGATGGAGGGAAACAACT
>JAXQQM020061916.1:0-50232 GCA_034641835.2 Pinus albicaulis
CAACAGACTCAGCTGCAGCACTTGGAATTGTCCCTCGAAACAGCCTCAACAACATTTCCTCGCAATTGCCAAAGAAGCAAACAACAAAGGATGATTTTCACACCCATCTTTCATTCTCTAGCTGTAAGTTCTCTCTGTCGAAACTGAAATGAAATCACTTTTGTCTATCTTATACTCTGTTACAAATGATATATGGCCACCTCCAATGAATGCCTCATATCTGTATCTGTTGTGGGGAAAACAAGAAACGAGGAGAAATGTAACTGAATTTGGAAATTGCACTCAAGGATAAATTCTCTTAGAAACTTTATTGATGAAATTCTCCGTGCATACAAGCCTCTCGGGCCACCTCTTTTAACTAGACATATTTCGTTATCTCGTTATTCAACTATATCTCGTTACTTACCTAAATTCTGTTATTCTAACTACATAGTAAATTTACATCTGTTGTCACATTTTTAACAAACTCCACCTTGACAACATAAATCCTAATGCCCATTCATCATCTTTTCTGCAAGCTGAGAGAAGCAAGACACCATCTCAGCTTCTCTATTGTAACTGGCTTCGTGAATATATTTGCATGATTCTCCTGTGTGCGGACCTTCTTGAGGACTACTTTGCCGCCTTCGATTACATGTCTCACAAAGTGATATCTTACATCGATGTGCTTGGTCTTGCCGTGATAGGCTGGATTTGTAGCCAAATTAATAGCGCTCTGACTGTCACAAAACACATTCACTTTCTCCTGCGTCCTTCTAATCTCATCAAGCAGACCTTTTAACCAGATTGCCTCTTTACAGGAATCTGAAGCAGCTATATACTCTGCTTCAGTAGTGGACAAAGCAATTGTCTCTTGAAGCTTTGACATCCAACTAATTACTCCACCTGCAAGAGTAAAAACATAACCTGTAGTAGACCTCCTTTTGTCCAAATCACCTGCATAATCAGCATCCACATATCCGCAGACTGTACCTTCACGACCATCAAAGCTGATGCAATGGTCACTTGTGCCTCTCAAATACCGAAGCAACCATTTCACTGCTCGCCAATGTTCTTCCCCTGGATTTGCCATGAACCTGCTGACAACTCCAACTGCATGTGAAATGTTAGGTCTTGTAGATACCATCGCATACACTAAGTTGCCTACCGCATTTGCATATGGTACACGAGACATATACTGCTTTTCTTCATTAGTTCTAGGACTCAAATCCAAAGAAAGCTTAAAATGGGAAGCTAATGGAACATTAACAGGTTTCACATTGTTCATACCGAACTTTTCAAGTATTTTCTCCACATACTTCAGTTGTGATAACCAAAGCTTACCATTCTTCCTCTCTCTGTGTATTTCCATGCCCAAGATATGTTTTTCCTCTCCAAGATCTTTCATTTCAAACGTCCTAGACAACTGAGCCTTTAACCTACTGATTTCTTCCATGCTTTTTCTTGCAATAAGCATATCATCAACATACAACACCAAGATAATGAATATGCCATTGAAACTTTTGAAGTATACAAAATGATCATACTCACTTCTGATAAAACTCTGGCTCATCATGAAGGAATCAAACTTCTTGTACCATTGCCTGGGCGACTACCTCAGGCCATACAATGATTTCCTAAGCTTGCAAACTAATCTTCTGTTGCGACCTTGTACAAAACCTTCTGGCTGATCCATATAAATCTCTTCATCCAAATCACCATGAAGAAAGGCTGTTTTAACATCTAACTGTTCTAACTCAAGGTCCAGTAAATAAGTTAGTGCCAACACAGTACGAATAGAAAGAAGTTTAACTACTGGTGAAAAGATCTCATGAAATTCAATACCTTCAACCTGAGAATACCCTTTTGCAACCAGTCTCTCCTTATACCTGTCGATACTTCCATCAACTTTTCTCTTCAACTTGAAGACCCATTTGTGCCCAACAACGCTTCTCCCTTCAGGAAGTTATACAAGGTCCCAGGTATTGTTCTTGGCTAAGGAGTCCATTTCTTCTTCCATAGCCTTTTTCCAAATCTTACTATCTACATCATCAACTGCTTCCTGATAACAAGATGGTTCCCCCATCTGCAGTAATCAATGCAAATGAGGAAGCAGACTCTTCATACCTTTTTGGTGTTCTTATTTCCCTTGTAGAACTTCTTAGAGTGACTGGTTGCTGACTGGATTCTGGAATTTCTCCAGTTTCATCTTCTTCTCCACCTTTTTCGGAAGTCTCTCCTTCCTTTCGACTTTCTGGAAAAGGTACAGTCTCCAATTGAATTTTCTAACCTGGCGATACCTACTTCTATTCAACTTTTTCAACATCTGATTTTAAAAGAGATGATTCATCAAATGTTACATCTCTACTAATGACTATCTTCCGTGAAGTAGGATCCCATAACCTATATCCCTTCACTGAATAATCATATGCAACAAAGACACAACATTTTTATTTTGGATCTAATTTTGAATGATGATTTCTAGGAATAAGAACATAGGCATCACAACCAAAAATCTTCAAATGTGAATAATCACAAGACTGACCCGACCAAACTTCTTAAGGAATTTGACAGTTTATTGCAACCGAAGGTGATCTGTTAACTAAATAACAAGCAGTAGATATTGCTTCTTCCCACAACTCCTTTTGCAAATTAGCATTACTAATCATGCTTATGGCTCTTTCCATAAGAGTCTGATTCATCCATTCAGCAACACCATTCTGCTGAGGAGTATAAACAATAGTTTTATGTCTAACTATCCCTTCATCCTTACAAAATTGTTTAAATTCTAAAGAGGTAAATTCACCGTCATTGTTAGTTCTTAAACATTTGATTGATTTCCTTGTTTTCTTTTCCACCATTGTTTTAAATTGTTTAAACACATTAAACACATCAGCTTTCTTTTTCAACATATAGACCCAAACTTTTATGGAGAAATCATCAATAAAAGTTAAAAAATATAAGGCACCTCCATAGGACACAGTAGGAGATGGTCCCCACAGATCAGAATGAATGTAGTCCAAAATCTGCTTACTATTATGATTAACAGACTTGAATCTTTGTTTACATTGTTTGCCAAACACACAATATTTACAAAAATCCAACTTCAAGGATTTCAAATTACGAAGTAGCTTGCGGTTCATCAGTACCTGAAGACCTTTCTCGCTCATGTGACCCAACCGCTGATGACATAGACGAGAACCTTCTTTTGCTTTATCTGACATGATCACTGCTTCACTGACTTGAGTGCTTCCCTTGATTCTGTACAGGTTTCAGACCTTTTCAACCTTCATAACAACCAAGGCTCCTTTCGAGACTTTCAACACTCCATTCTGACCTATAAACTTATAACCATGCGAATCCAAAACTCCTAAGGAAATCAAGTTTTTCTTTAGATCAGGTACATGCCTAACATCAGATAAGATTTTACTTGTACCATCATACATTTTAATTTTCACATTTCCAATCCCAACCATCTGACAAGATGCATTATTTCCCATGAATACAGAATTACCATCTACAGTTTCATATGATGAAAACCAATTTCGGTGCGGACTCATATGATGAGAAGCACCAGAGTCTAACAGCCAATAGTCAGCATCTTGTGAGATATTACAAACAGGGAGTGCTTCAACAATTAAAACCTCATCATCCATACCTGAATCGACCTGATTTGCTTCCTTGTTGTTGTTTTCTGGCTCCTTCTGTTTCCAGCAATCCTTTTGGAGATGTCCCGGTTTGTTGCAGTACCAACATTTTTCTTTACTCTTCTTGCCGCCCTTTGACTTCGATCTGGAAGAAACTCTTGACTTCTCCCCCCGTTCATTTGACCGACCTCTAGCTACCATGGCTTCAGGTGCAGAAGTCTCAATGCTAGATTGTCTTCGTACCTCTTCAGATAGGAGAGCACCCATGACAGATTCAAGTTTTAATGAATCGGCATTGCTCAAACTGACTAAGGTCACGAAGTGATTCCATGACTTAGGCAACGAACACAACAAGGTTATTGCCTTGTCTTCTTCCTCCATCTTTACTTCCATATCAGACAACTGACAAATAAGCGTATTAAAAACATTTAAATGATCTGCAATTTTCATACCCTCCTTCATCCGAAGGCTGTACAGTTGTCTTTTTAAATAGATTCTGTTAGTCAAAGATTTTGTCACATAGAGAGTTTCCAATTTCTTCCACAACCCCGCAGTTGTACTCTCTCCAACAATATTGAAGAGTATTTCGTCTGCCAAACATAACCGAATGGTACTGAGAGCTCGGGCATCCCATTCCTCCCAATCCGAATTTGATATGCTTCCTGGTTTTTTAGCTACCCCATCTAATGCCTTGTGCAATCCTTGTTGCACCAGCAAATCCCTAACCTTCAGTTTCCACAAAGCAAAATTGTTTTTCCTGGTGAATTTCTCCATCTGAAATCTTGCGTTTGTCATTTTTTCCATTTCTTCCTCCTAGGCTCTCCCTTCTCTTTCCAACTAGGATTTCAAACAAATTGTTTTCCTTATTTTTAGATAGGGTTTATTTCTGGTTTCCCAATATTCCCCTTTTCTCCTAGGTTTTTCTTTTCCTGAGTTTCAGATTTTTCTTTACCAAAAATCAGAAAAAAACAGAGCCCTTTATATGTCAACCAATTTCAAAAAAAAAAATATTCCTTCACAATTTCTTTAAACTTCTCGAAAAAAAACCCTACTCAGAATTTTTCCTGAAACCCTACTCATATTTTTTTATGAAACCCTACTGCACTTTTAATCAATAGATTTTCTAAATTGAAACCCTACATTAGTTACTTTTTCTGAGCTCTATTTCTTTTAAATAAGAAATTTTGTTCCTTCAAATTGACTGCCTCAAACAATTCATGAAAAAATATTTTCCCACAGCTAGAAAAAAAAATTATATGATTTATTTCACAGCAAACAAATACCCGTTTTTTCTCCAGTGGATTTGATACTGTGCAAATGGACCGATTTTTCTCTAGTGGATTTGATGGACGGTTCTCCAAAATAACGCACGGCAGAAACACAAAGACTTCTCCAGCCCCCTTTCCGCTTTCACTGCGCTCGACAGTCATGACGTTTACACTGCCTTATGCAAATACGACTTCTGCTGGTGTAATCTCTGCAGGCTTTCTTGACAGACGGTCGGCTGACTTCTCCAACAAAAAATGGCTGGCGACTCTCCCCCTCGATGAATCCCAATCACCATGGGCAAGACGGCCTCTCTCCTGGCGGTCAATTACATGCTTGCTGCACTGTGTCCTTGGCTTCTCTCTCCACGATTTAGACATATAGTAGTTGCATCAGACTTGAACCTTCAATACAACGGACAGAAGGCTCTTGGTAGTTGATTAAACAATCTTCAATACAGCGGATCCTCCAAGGTTTCGATTAGATACGATACCACTTGTTATGGGGAAAACAAGAAATGAGGAGAAATGTAACTGAATTTGGAAACTGAACTGAAGGATAAATTCTCTTAGAAACTTTATTGATGAAATTCTCCGTGCATACAAGCCGCTCAGGCCACCTCTTTTAACTAGACATATTTTGTTATCTCGTTGTTCAACTATATCTCGTTACTTACCTAAATTCTGTTATTCTAACTACATAGTAAATTTACATCTGTTGTCACATTTTTAACAATATCTTCCTCTGCAGGTCCAAATAGCCATGAGCACCCAGATCACTCTGCCCTTGATATTAGGGCTAGGGTTGACATGACCTAAGAACTACATCATCTGTGGATTTTATTGAGTACATAATACACAATGGGACGCCGAAGGATTGAGTTAAGGAGGATCGATAATGCCTCAAATCCCCCAAGTGACTTTCTCCAGTACGCGTGGTAATGGTCTGTTGAAGAAAGCCTATGAGCTGTCTGTTGCTTTACGAGGTAGAAGTAGTGGTCATCAACGTCTCAAGCCATGGAAAACTATATGAGTTTGGCAATAAGAGGTATGGCGACCTACCTTTTTGAAATGGACAATGTTAAAATAATATATTGTTATTTCTGAATGGATATAAAATTTTAGGGTAAACTCGAATTCAAAGGATTTCTAAGCATCGCCAGTGGCAGTGAATCAATTCTCATGAGATGCTCAAGATGTATTTTCTTGGAACTCTAGTACCCCGCTTATAATAGACTATTACGTTTATGTCATATTGATATAAAGATGACCACGACCGAGGAATTGGAGCTCTTTATTTCAAACCACCGAAAATCTTGTAAACTTGCTGCCTGGTGCTTAGACTAGATCCTGCACAAGGTCGAATCAAATATTGAATTTCCAGTACACTCATCTGTATGGATATTTTTTATATCGTAATACTATTACACCGTATTAGTGTTACAAGTAGAGAAATAAAATCGCACATCTACATCTACATCTACTAATAAAAAAATAGCCTTTCTTAATGACGTTGATAATAATTGAAGAGAGTCTATCACTTTATGATGCGATTATCAATTTCGTTCCATATGCCAGGCTTCTGTTCTCAGCACCAACTAAGCCCGCTACCTTATTTAAATAGAAACAGTTTGAAACTGATAAACCCTTTAAATAGCTTTATTGATACCCTCAGGTGTTTATCTTAATAAACGATATTCGGATTCGAGATAATCGTGTAATGCATACGGCTGGTGTAGAATGTCGTACCTTAGCAACCCGAAAGAGGTTTTCTGGCATACCCAGAAGCCCTTCTCAAGGAGTTGTTGATACAACTGAAAAAAGGATGGCATTAATGAGATATCTGAATGGCATTTCTGTTTCAACCCACAATCACTTTGATGTCGTTGTGGAGTTGAGAACACAACTGAAAAAAAAATGGCATTGGTCAAATGTCTGAATGGCATTGTTGTTTCAAGCCACGATCACTATTGTGGACTTGAGGACACAACTGATAATAAATGACATTGGTAAGATTTATGAATGGTTGTTGTTTTAACCTCATTGTATGGTATTTTGGAAAAATAAACAGATTTTTTGTGATTTGTTCAGAGGTGGTTTATGGCTTCTAAAGTGTCCTACTTATAACTCATAGCTTATGTCTAAATTATGTGATGATGTAAAAATAAAATTATTGCAAAAAGAGTAATGCAAATAATTTTACATTATCTTTTATTATATTATATATATATATGTAAGTTAGAAGTCATTGTATTACATAAAATGTACACAGATTATAGGATTGGGGATTTGGTGAGTCACATACAAGATAGAAGGATAAGCAAAAGAGGTTGGCATACACCAAATTGTAATAGGAAAGACCATTTTCCCTTGTGAAAGAAACTAAATGACCTTTTAATAGATTAGCACAATGAAAGGACATAACAACTATTACATAAAATGTATACATATTATATGATTCATGATTTGGTGGGTCACTGTAATATCCCCAACCGTTTAACCAGTTGGACCAAATCTTAATAGTAGAAGACTAATAAATAAAGTAGTAAATAAGCGGCACTAGCCCATGGTTTTTCCTTTTAGATTGTTTTGACCCCAGGTATTTGCCTGGATTGTTTTTCCAAGTAACCCATCTATAAAAAGAGGAGGAGGAACGAGAGAAACACATGGAATTTTATCTTCTCTCCATCGATATTTTGAGAGCTCAACTCCCTAGACAATTGCAGTGAATCACTCAGCCATAGTGACTGCCATCTTCATGCAAATCTGGGCAGAGGACTTGGGTTGAACGCAGGGGAAGGAACTCCTGTGTAAACGCAGCTACGTCAATTGAGAAGGGAAGTATTTATCTACTGAAATTAATACGTCCCCATCACATATCTACAGGATCGTGGCTCGATGCATCATATCCACACAACACCCAAGCGACAGACCGAAAACTACGTCACGGGTACTGTTGTTTGGCTCTGCTGTAATTTGAGTGGGACGTTGTTATTGATGGAGGGCCCCTTCTATTTCTAACTGGGCCATTGATAATTAGTTATTGGTCATTCATATAAAATCTTGTATGGGGCTATATGTATTGTTGTTGGCAATGATTAATAAAACTTCTAGGCAAAGATTGCGCTCTGTCTTCACCGATCCACTACTATGTGATTTTCATTGTTGCATTAAGCCAGGGTCATATATATTAATGTCTGTTGTAATATTGACCCAATATTTGTGGACAGCCAATCACTTATGGTCCATTTGAACTAATAAACTGGTTACAGATGAAATTCGTATGGGTTATGGCATGCAATTGGAAGGGTTTGTTATGTTAAACCTTTTCGGTGGCAATTTAATTTTATTTATTATTACAACAGTAATGTCATTTCTTTCTTAAAGTATATTATAGTGGTATCAGAGCCTCATCTTGGCCAGCTGTGGGATGCCAAGGAAGGATAAACAAAAGGGTATTACCATTAATTGGGAAGGAAAAAGGGCTAGGAGTCAAGGGAAAAACGAAGGGGAAGAAAGACCAATCGGTGATCACGAAAATACCAAACTTGAAGATGCTTTACAAAAGATCGCTGACACTCAAGAAACCATCATAGAACTCTTTAAAGCACAGATCGGGCAACCTAATGTGCAAAGCAATAATGGGGAAGCAGGTTCCCATTCAGGTGGGGATGGTCGAGTATATCAATGTTCGTAGCAATGGTCCATTACACGAACACGTCAACACTCGGAGCAACCCTTTTAGTCATCCAACCATGCCTCCATTTTTGGATGACTCCTCTAGCGAGCAAGACTACCCTTCACCTATTGCAAATATAGTTACCGCCTGGATGAAATAATATGATACATTGCCCCCCAACGTGAAAGCAACCCTGACCCTTAATGACTTTTACTACATGAGGAGCAAACAACAAAGGAAGGCAACCACATATGGGGGCGATCAGTCAAACATAGATTTGTAGAAGGTTTTGGGAAAGGTAAATCTTCCTTATTTTGATGGATCGTTGAAGTGTTTAGCATGGTCATGGGCATAGAAACTAGATACATATTTCCAGCCCAATCCCATGTGGGAGAAGGATGCCATCAAATTCGCCACAATTCATCTTGATGGAGAAGCACATGAATGGTGGCAACATGGTATGACCACTCTGGGACATGCCAGCATCATCTCCTATACAGAATTCACACGGAGGTTAAGTGAAATATTTGATAGGAAGGATCCTGAGATATACTTCCGTGAGCTAACCCAGCTTCGACAGACAGGGAAACTTGAATCTTATGTTGCAGAATTCCAGAGGCTTGCAGTAATTGTCAATGACCTCTCCATGACCCGGTTGGTCATGTTATTTATAGAAGGGTTCTCAGAACCCCTACGAGGTTGGGTTAGGGCCTACCAACGCACCACCTTGCAAGATGCAATTAACCGTGCAATGGATATGCAGGATGCAGTACCCAAGAATAGATTCCTACCTAAATTCTCTATTCCTCAAAAAGGGAAGGAATTCAAGTAGCAACAACATGAACCATTTGGTAAGGGGAAGCTGGATGATGAGACTAGAAAAGATCTCAGAAGGAGAAGGCTATGCTTCTCTTGTCAAGAACCTTGGGCACCAGGACATCGGTGTACTAAAGGGAAGGCCCACTATATTGAAGTATTTTTTGAAAGCGAAGATGAGGAAGAGAATCCAGAGTTTGATCAAGGGGAATCACAAGGCATTGGAGCAACATAGGAAGAAGTCCAGGAAGGAGTCATTGCTTCTCTCACAGGGGTCCCAAGATATCACACCCTCCAGGTTAGGGGAACCATACAAGGACAAAGGGTTACTATGATAATTGATGGTGGGGCCTCCCACAAGGTCATTGATGTAGAATTCGTAGCCAGAAGGGGACTAGCCACTGAAGAATTTGAAGGCTTTACAGTTTTGATTCCTGGAAAGAAAGAGCACAACCGCATGTCCTGCACTAAGATAGTTCCTAACATGAGCCTAGCAATGGGAAGCTACAAAGTTACAGATAACTTCTTTTTCGTAGACTGCCCAGACTCTCATGTAGTATTGGGGGTACAATGGCTATATTCTATCGGAACTCATACAGTAAACTACCAAGACTTGTAACTTGCATTCAAAGGACCAAATGGTAAAAAGGTGAAGTTGAGAGGAATGCATGCATATCCTCCCAAGGTTGTGACATCCAATCGGATGGAGGTAGACCTCCGACATGGGGATATTGTATGGGTAGTAGAGTTCCGAATCATGGAGAAGAACCTAGTAGAACAACACAAGGAGTAGTCACTTGATATTATGGCACTATTGCAAAAATACCAGAAGTTCTTTCGAGATATCCCCCCAGGACGTCCACATCATAGGGGATTTGAGCACATCATCGAACTAGAAGAAGGGGTCCAAACTATCATCACTACCCCTTATCGGCACCCCAAAGTGTACAAGGATGAGATAGAAAAGGCAATAAAAGAATTGTTGGCATTAGGACACATTCAGCTGAGTTCGAGCCCCTTTGCTTCATCAGTAGTCTTGGTTAAGAAAAAGGATGGGTCCCTAAGGATGTGTATAGATTATCGAGCACTGAATAAGAAGACCATCAAAAATTGATATCCTATCCCCAGGATCAACGAATTGATGGATGAGTTAAAGAGAGCCAAATACTTCTCAAAAATTGACCTTCGCTCAGGGTATCACCAGATCAGGATTCGTGATCAAGACATCCCAAAAACAGCTTTTAGATGCCACTATGGACATTATGAGTTCCTAGTGATGCCTTTCAGGTTGACCAATGCCCTTGTAACATTCCATTCATGAATGAACCATATATTCAACAAGCAACTGCGTAAATTTTTTTTGGTCTTCTTCGACGACATCCTAATCTTTAGTGAAACATGGGAGGAGCATCTGCAGCACCTGGAAGAGGTCTTGGGAATATTGGAGGCACAACAATTTTATGCCAAAATCTCTAAATGTGAGTTTGGGATGACAGAAATGCTATATCTGGGTCACATCATTGGGGGCCAGGGTGTTAAGTTCCACCAAGAGAAGATTGAGGCCATTCTCAATTGGTCGACTCCCAAAAATGTAACAGAGTGAAGGAGCTTCTTGGGTATTTTCACTTATGACAGAAGATTTGTAAAGGGATATTCACAACTAGGAGCCCCTCTTACTAACTTGACAAAAATAGGAGCCTTTTTATGGACAGAAACAACCCAGGAGACTTTTGAGCAGATGAAGGAAGTCATGAGTTCATGTCCAGTTCTAGCCTTTCCAGACTTCTATCAACCCTTTGTATCAGAGTGTGACACTTTTGGGGAAGGGATTGGGGCTGTCCTAACACAGAACCATCATCCCATTTCTTTTGAGAGTAGAAATTTGTGCAATTATGAATGCTCTTACTCCATTTACGATAAAGAAATGTTGGTTATTATGCATGCATTGGCTAAGTTTCCTCCATATCTAGTGGGGAATCGATTCAAAGTCAAAACTTATCACAATAGTCTCAGATACTTCTTCGATCATAAGGGATTAAATGAAAGGGAACAAAAATGGGTCAGTAAGATCCAAGCCTATGATTTTGAGATTGAATATGTCAAAGGTAAAAACAGTGCAGTTGCAGATGCCTTTTCAAGGAGACTAGCTACCTTCTCTCTCATAGATATTGTAGATTACTGGAAGTCCCATATTTTGGTAGAATACTCAAAAAATCAATCATCTTGTGAGATCCTTGATGGATAGTCATCAAACATCTGTTGTAGAGTTGTCAATGATATTATCTATTATAAGGATCGAATCTATCTAGTACCTCAGTCTCAACTTAAGATGAAGATTTTACAAGCAGCCCATGACTCCCCTTTAGCCAGACATCCAGGATTTCTGAAGACTTATAGGACCATCAGGGAAAGGTTCACATGGAAGGGAATCAAGAAGGACATTATCAAATGTGTTAAGGAATGTGGTACCTGTCAAAGTAATAAGGTTGAACATACACACCCGGTAGGTTTATTACAACCAATACCTATTCCAGAACAAAAATGGGAGAGTATATCCATGGATCTCATTACAGGGATACCTTTTTCACAAGGTAAAGATTGTATTTTTGTGGTGGTGGATCGTCTGACCAAGTACGCTCACTTCTTTGAAATCCGCTCGAAAGGTTTTGCATCTCAAATAGCAGAAATAATTTTCCAAGGGGTATTCTGTCTACATGGTTTGCCCAAAACCATTGTGAGTGACCGTGACAGTAGATTTATGGGAGCATTTTGGCAAGAATTATTTATGTTGGTTGGAATAGAACTCACTCCTACTACCAGTTATCACCCGCAGACAGATGGACAGACAGAAGCAGTGAATAAATGGGTGGAAGGTTACTTACGAGATTATGTCACAGGACAACAACGAGCATGGACCAAGTGGTTGTACTTAGGAGACCACTGCTATAAAACCACTTATCACATGTCCATGGGGATGTCACCTTTCCGAGCCTTATATGGATATGAGGCACTATATTTTGCAGATACAATGTTTGGAGATAGTAGAGCACCTTTGGCAAAGGATTGGATCCAGGGGTGTTGGGATATTCTGAGAGCCCTCAAAGAAAATCTGCAGACGACACAGAATCAACAAAAGTTATATGCAGATTGTCAAAGGATAGAGGGGAGTTTAGAAGTGGGAGATGTGGTATATCTCCGGCTTTAGCTGTACAGGCAGTCTACTTTGAAGTAGAAGGGGGCAGAAAAATTAAAGCCACGATTTTATGGGCCCTATCGAGTTGTCCGGAAAATAGGAGAAGTGGCATATGAGCTAGAGCTTCCCGCAGAGAGCAGAATTCATAACATCTTTCATGTATCTTGTTTGAAGAAAGAATTAGGATCAAACATAAAATGATCAGGAGAATTACCACCATTAGATGAAGAGGGCCATCTTCAATTGGTTCCTAAGGAGGTGTTGGAGGTTCGGGAAAGGAAGCTTTGAAGCAGAATCATCCGCGAATATTTGGTACGATGGAAAGATCTGCCCGTTGAAGATGCCACTTGGGAAGGAGAACACATATTGCAACATCCAACATTGAAATTGCTTGAGGGCAAGCAATTTTGGGCAGGGGGAACTGTAATATGCCCAACCGTTTAACCAGTTGGACCAAATCTTAATAGTAGAAGACTAATAAATAAAGTAGTAAATAAGCGACAGTGGCCCATGGTTTTTCCTTTTAGATTATTTTCATCCCAGGTATTTGCCCATGGTTTTTCCAAGTAGCCCGTCTATAAAAAGAGGAGTAGGAATGAGAGCAACCCATGGAATTTGATCTTCTCTCCTTCGATATTTTGAGAGCTCAAGCGAGTTTTCAAGTTGTGGGGTTTTTAGATGATAACCTCAACTTCTCTTCGGTGGGACTTGATTTCACCCTAGTGAGCGAATCCAACTTCAGTGATCTCTCTGATCACCCTAGTTGGGCAGTTTCCTTCAATTCTTTCTTTTTGATAGGTCATATCCCTAGACAATTGCAGTGAATCACTCACCCATAGTGACCGCCATCTTCATGCAAATCTGGGCAGAGGACTCGGGTTGAACGCAGGGGAAGAAACTCCTATGTAAATGCAGCTACGTCGGTTGAGAAGGGAAGCATTTATCTACTGAAATTAATACGTCCCCATCGCATATCTACAAGATCGTGGCTCGACGCATCATATCCACACTGCACTTGAGCGATCCTTGAGCACAAACAGACCAGCAACTACGTGACAGGCAGTGTTGTTTGGCTCTGCTGTAATTTGAGTGGGATGTTGTTATTGATGGAGGGCCCCTTCTATTTCTAACTGGGCCGTTGATAATTAGTTATGGGTCATTCATATAAAATCTTGTATGGGGCTATATGTATTGATGTTGGCAATGATTAATAAAACTTCTAGGCAAAGGTTGCGCTCTATCTTCACCGATCCACTGCTCTGGGATTTTCATTGTTGCATTAAGCCAGCGTCATATATATTAATGTCTGTAGTAATATTGACCCAATCTTTGTGGACAGCCAATCGCTTATGGTCCAGTTGAATTAATAAAGTGGTTACAAATGAAATTCGTATGGGTAATGGCATGCAATTGGAAGGGTTTGTTATATTAAACCTGTTCGGTGGCAATTTAATTTTATTTATTATTAGAGCAGTAATGTCATTTCTCTCTTAAAGTATATTACAACCACATACAAGATAGAAGGATAAACAAAAGAGACTGGCATATACCAAATTGTAATAGGAATGACCATTTTCCCTTGTGAAAGAAACTAAATGGCCTTCTTAATAGATTAGCACAATGAAAGGACCTAACAACAACATAAGGGCCAAATCATCAAAAGGACCTCAAAAGCATTTGCAACTTCAATGATGCAAAGAATTACTCAATTAGCTTTGCTATGCCATTCTTGAGCTCAAAAGGATCTTCCCATACAACTAGTATTTGTGGCAGTAATCTTCTACTTCACGAAGCGAGTGATAAATTGGCGAAGGGTGTGCAACGGGGTCATGTTGCATTGCTGACAGAGACTATATTGCTTGCTATTGGTGGATTGTTAGCTAAGGATGGATTGAACTGCATTGGGCATTGGTATAAGCTCCCTTTCAACTAGAAATTCCAGGATTATCATGAACATTCTCCATGCTATGACATTGCTAATGAGGCCTTGAAGAGGAGAGCCCCTTCGTGTTTCAAGAATGTTGTTGATAGGTTCAGGTGTCATGTGAGGTAGAATTCCCATGGCCGTGAGAAGAGGAGTTGGTTGTAGATGAGGAAGAACGCTATATTTGAAGGCGTAGAGCACGAGAAATGTCTCTCATAGGTGCCGGAGTGTGGGTGTCGGCGTGTGGCATATGAGAAAGTTCAAATCACAAACACATCCCTCCAACTCCATAGTGGCATCTTTGTGGTCACGAACATGTTGACCCAATAGACTAAGAGCCCATCTATTATTGTCCCAAGTGATTCCCATCTCTTGTAAGTCAAGTTCTGCAACTAAGTTCCAATAATGATGAGGATACTCTCATCAAATTAATTAATGCCTTGGTTGTGCCGGGGGAAGGGGAGAGGTGGCATGGAAAACCTTTCTTCCCCTACGAGGTCTACCATGCTCTTTACCATAGAACTTAGAAGGAATGATATTACAAACCAGTATGTTTTTTCTTTCCCTCTATTGTTTGCAATTAGCTATTTTTCACTTTATGTGCCCTCACCTGTAGCATATTTAACATTCTCAAGCCACAACTACCATCATGTGGATATGTACAACAACTAGAAAGATCATAAATGCTAAATTAAGAGGAGCTTGCCATCATCACAATCTTTATAAGTGATACATATTTCTTAGGCTCATATTTCTCAAACTATGACCTCATTAATGCGGTTGGACAATATATGCCCACAATTAAATTTAAATTTGTTAACCTAAAAAATAATGATCACCATCTTTGGAGAAATGAATAGAGAAAAAGTTGGTATAAAGTAACACCATTCCATTCCATTCCCTTAGGCACGTTAATCATTAAAGTAATAAATGTTTCTCTCTAAAATCATGTCAAACCACAACTACCATCACGTACATGTACCAACCACTTGAAAGACCATAAATGCTAAATTAAGAGGAGCTTACCACCATCGAAATCTTTAGAGAGATGGATAGAGGACGGGTAGGCCCGAGGTACCCATTCTGTTGGACACGCTCACAATTAAAATGATAAATGTTTCTTTCTAGAAAACACATTAAAGTGATAAATGTCTCTCTAGAAAACACATGGATCTGGGGCATAATATAACTGTTATAATCATTTACAATATCACTTATTATATTGGGATTATCTTTACAATAAATCTATTACAGGAAGTACATTGTTATATGTTTATATATGCTTCTTATATACTATCAAAAAAATGGGAATGAAAGCCAAAAGCATGTTAACAAATAAAACATACAAGATCAGAGTGAGGCCGTTGGTGGTGATGCTAGGAGTAACGTCGAATTTACTACGCTAATTTTGTACCGCGTTCTCAAAAAAAATGAAACGACCGTTTAGTTGGACAAAAGTCGCTACTACTTAGCAGCTTACGTTTTCAAAGTAGAGGAACAGGCTGCTGAAGAAAGCCTAGAAAACTGTCGGTGTTCTCCAATGCCAAAGTGGTGCTTAATGTTTGTCGCCTGAGAGGGAAGCTCTGTGAATTCAGTGGTCCCAAGTGTGTATAATCAATGCGTAATTTTCCCACTTAGAATGCCTGGTCTTTGGTCTTTTGTTTTTTTTTAAGTGAAATTAAACGGCTTGCACTTGTTACAATGACTGATTTGCAGCCTAAACTGTATTTTACGAAAGAAATAAAACAGCTTTGGCTATAACTCTCTGGGTGTTGACTGTTGAAAAGTACGATTCAGCGATTGTTAATTTAGCTTTTTTAAGGGCACGTTTCTGATTGAATCAATTCTGATGAGCCAGAATCTGAAATAGTACGAAACACATGATAATAGAGCTTCCCTCTCTAACTTGAACTTCACTGAATCGCTTTGGGATACATTACTAAATAGATTAAAAAATATATGTTGAAAGGTCCCATTCACCGGTTGTTAATTTAGCTTTTGGAAGGGCACGTTTCAGATTGAATCAATTCTGATGAACCAGAATGTGAAACAATACCAAACACAAATAATAGAGGTTCCGTCTCTAACTTGAACTTCGTTGAACATAATAGAGGTTCCCTCTCTAACTTGAACTTCGTTGAATCGTTTGGGGACACATGAGCAAATAGGTTCAGAAAATCTTGATAAATCATCTCGAAAAAAGCATTATAATACCAATTATAGCTGTTCTCACACATGCTGACTGACTAATGGTTAGTCAATTTAAACTTTACTGAAATTACCAAAAAAATACTAGCTAATTATTTCGCTATTTATTAATTATGATCACTATTGCATGTGGTTATAGGTTTGATGCATTGGGGTTGGTGAGATACTGCTGTAGGCGTATGCTGATGACTCATGTTGATCTCATCGAGAAGCTTTTGAATTACAACACTTTAGAGAGGTTATAGGTTTCATTTGTATTTATAATATTGGGATTAATTAAAAAACTGGTTTTACATCATCATGATCATGAGGTTGTTCATTTTTTTCCTCTAAAAATTATATTTTGTATATTTTTTCTTGTTCTTTGTCTTTAGCAAGATCTTGTTCTTCAATATTTCTATTTTTTTTATCATTTTTTTTTTATATTTTCATTTGGTTTTTGTATTTATCTATTTTTATTTAAGTTATTACTGAATATACAGATTACTGAAAGCACTTATTGATTGATTTTTTTTTCAATATTGATAAAGATTAAAAAACAATGTCTTTATTTTGTTTCATCTTTAATAATTTTTTTATCCAAGTGAGAATGGAAGGATGTAATTAGTCCTATATAGACTATTTAAAATCATGAAAAATTTGCTGGGATAAGACTAACATTCATGGATATAGTCATAGTCTAATAATTTATTTTAAGAAGCCTTTTAATAAAAAGTACAATATATATGTTACATTATGAAAACCCCATACTTCAAATTAAAGTAAATCAATTTATTTTATTACCATTTTTTTTAATTCAACAAATATTACATTTTATTATTATTATTTTGAACTAAAATGTCAATAACTCCACTCAACATATGTAATAGTTGTTATAAACAAATATATTTAGTTTAATATAGTATATTAATATAATTTTATTTTAATTTCTCTTTTATAAAATATTAAAAGAAATAAAAAATATATTGTTTAGTTGTTATAATCAAATATATTTAGTTTAAAATAATATATTAATGTAATTTTATTTTAGATTTTCTTAAAGCATTAAAGAAAATAAAAAATATATTTTTTTATATATATTGGTATGAATAAGTAATACATGAATCTTCAATAAGATATTTTCTTATTCTCTAACATTTTTTATCCTAAACCTATTTTATTTTTTTACATTACTTCATATGTTTGAACTAAAATTTTATAATAACGTCATATGTCATCTCTATAATGCAGAGAGCATATGATGAAATCATTCCTATTCTATGTCCTTTACATTCTCATTAATTTAAACGAGTATATGATGAATCACTCCCATGGTAATCCATTTCATCCTCATAAATTTAAAGTACCAAAAAAACTACTTGTGTTCCATTTGACTTCTAAATTTTGGACTACTTAAATTTACATGCTTATTCCTCTCAACAACAATGATGACGAGACAATAAAATCACTACAATAAAGGTGGTGGACATAGGGGAGAAGTTGGCTATTCGGGTGCCAAGCTTCTAAAAGAGGCTTCAACTTAACATTTTCGTGTGATAACCCACTAGGAAGAGGCTATGGTGTTAGATGCTTATATTTTCGATAGTTTGTCCATCCATATTCCTAATAATGGTAATGCCATAGGTTAACAAAGTCATTATATGTACATGGTAGACTTCAATCGACCACGCAAGGCTATTCTCGGCAACGTTCTAGTGGATTGCAAATAGGTAAAGATCATATTATGGTTAAATTTAATGATTTAAAGATAATGTTGATAAATATTGAGGCTTTCCTAGTGCATCTGGATGTTCTTTAGCTTTTAGGAATTTATAGATTTCACTACAAGAATGAATCCTAACCCATAAAGGGGATATATCTCTTCCTTTTACGTAATTCTATTTAGTTTGTTTTATCTTTTTTTCGAATGATTGAGACTATATCCAGTTTATTTTGGAATGATTTATGTTGGCTTTCACACTCTTCAAAATATTTTGTTCCATGACTGCTAAACAATATTTCTATCTTTGGTCTAATTTCCCAATGGAAATCCAAAAATAGAAATGGACTCTTTAACTCTATAAGTTTCATGCGAAAAGAATGAATATATATATATATAATTTGGAATTCTTAGGATCCTCTGTTTACTATACTGTGAGTTTCCAAGGCATAAAGGTCGTACTTTAAGTTGCATCTCAATTGAAAGTAATATTATTTTCTTAGAAAACCTTGGGAACAAGAGGAGTCTAAGGTTTCTCACATATTTGGATTCCTTCTATCATCATAATGGAAAAATAAGTCCTCTTGTAGAAGAATTCAAGTTATAGATTCTTATATAAAAGGACATGTTTCCCCTCACGCAAGGCTTCATAATATAGAATCCCTCAATTGGTACATTTGGATGGAGATATTAGGTGCTAATTCTATGAGGATTTACAACACAATTTGTTACTTTTCACCTATCAACTTTACCTTCTATTAAAAAAATAATCTAGAGAAGTGTTTCCCTTAGAATACCCTAGAATAGGATATTCATAATAAGAAATGAAGTTAATATTATCTTATTATTACACTTCAATGCTAGAACTTCAACAAATCAATATATTACTCTAAGTAATGAATCCAATATTAAGACTCTTCAACTAGATGAGGTCCTTGATTTAGCTAGTAGATTCATACGAAAATTTGAGGACTCGACAGTAAATTTATTTAGTACTAAGTTAATCTATCTTTGTACTTCCTTGGACATTTTAATTTGTAATGGGATAACCAAATGGCCAACTTTCAACTAAATGAATTGTATTCATAGACCTAGGGGTAGTGTCATGGATTATGTGATATCTAATATTCATGTCTCCAACCAAATTGTAAATTTTTACCTCGTAAATGACCATAAACTTGATTTTTATGAGAGACCTTTATCCTTAACAATAAACTTTGACATACAGACTAGCGAAATGAAAAATAATTATAATAGAAAAATACACCTATTGGTTAACAAAAATAAAATGTATCTCTTCTTATCGAATTTAAAATGCGATTTATACATTTAACTTATAAGAATCATATTAAGCATATATACCACAATTTTACTACATCCCTCCGCACTAGCATTATAAATTCTATACCAATGTGCCATATAAAAATAATAATAGAACTACGCACATTAGTATGATAATGATTAAAAATTGCTAGAAAGTTGATTAAAAATATGTTTAAAGGTCACATTCATCGGTTGTCAATTTAGCTTTTGGAAGGACATGTGTCTGATTGAATCAATTCCAATGAGCCAAAATGTGAAACAATACCAAACACGGCATAATAGAGGTTCCCTTTCTAACTTGAACTTCATTGAATCGCTTGGGATACATTAAAAAACAGATTTAAAAAATTATGATAAATTCTCTAGAAAAAGCATTATAACACCAATTATAGTTGTTCCCAAACATGCATGACTGACTAATTGTGAGTCAATTTAAACTTTACTGAAATTACCAAAAAATACTAGCTAATTATTTCACTATCTACTAATTATGATCACTATTGCATGTCGTTATAGGTTGCATTTCGGTTTATAATACTTGGATAATTTGGATTTACAATACTGGGATCAATTAAAAAACTGGTTTTACATCATCATCATCATGAGGTCGTCGTTCGTTTTTTTTCTCTAAAGATTATATTTTGTATATTTTTCTTGTTCTTTACCTTTAGCAAGGTCTTGTTCTTCAATATTTTTATGTTTTTTTATCATTTTCATTTAGTTTTTCTATTGCATATATTTTAATTTAAGCTATTACTTAATGCACTTATTGATTGAAATTGTTTGTCAATATTAATAAAGATAAAAAACAATAGCTTCATTTTCTTTCATCTTTAATAATTTTTTCACTCATGTGAGCTTGGAAAAATGTAATTACTGTTATGTAGACTATTAAAAATCATGAGAAATTTGTTGAAATAAAACTAACATTCATAGATATAGTCATAATGTAATAACTTACTTTAAGAAATCCTTTAATCAAAAATAATATATATATATAGCATTATGAAAACCCCATACTTAAACTTGAAGTGAAACTCATATTACATTTTATTATTATTATTTTGAACTAAAATGTCATTAACTCCTCTCAACCTATCTATTATTTGTTATAATCAAATATATTTACTTTAAAATAGTATATTAATATAAATTTCTTTTATTTTTCATTTGTAAAATATTAAAAGAAATAAAAATATGTTGTTTAGTTGTTATAATCAAATATATTTAATTTAATATAGTATATTAATATGATTTTATTTTAATTTTTCTCTTATAAAATATTAAAAGAAATAAAAAATATATGGTATATACATATAGATATAGTTATGACTTGTGAAGAAATAGCAAATAAAACTCAATAAGAAATTTTCTTATTCTCTAACATTTTTTATTCTAAACTTATTTAATTATTTTTTTACATTACTTCATGTGTTTGAACTAAAATTTTATAATAACGTCATATGGCATCTCTATAAGGCAGAGAGCATATGATGAAATCATTCCTGCGATATGTCCTTTACATTCTCATTAATTTAAATGAGTATATGATGAAACCACTCCCATGCTCTATCCATTTCATCCTCGTAAATTTAAAGTATCAAAAAAAGTACTTTCTTATTTATAATATTTCAAAACCTATTATATCAAAAATTTAAAACAAATCTCAATAAATAATTTGTTTTTATATATTTTTTTAATATTAAATTATTATCGTTATTATTATTATATTAAAATTATTATATATTTCCATTTTATTTGTAAATTACATTTTTTATTTCTTTATAATGTGCCATGCATTAAGGATGAGACTACAATTTTCATTTCTTGATAGGGTGTAATGCATAAGGGATAATGTGGTTGTTAGCCAAATGTGTTATCTTGTTAGCGAGCCACTTATGTTAAATGAAACCTCCTAGAACAAACTGCTTATAACCTTACTATGGTTGTGAGCATTAACTTCAGTCATGTTAACATACATACCAACACTCGTGGAATGAGGAATTTAATGATGTTTCAATACTTGTACTTGTCATCAACTTTGTTAAATACTTTGAATCTATTTCCATTTGTTGCTATGGAGTTTCTTTCTAGCTCCTCCCTTCTCACGACAATGTGTGGATAAATGTTTTACCCTCTTATCCATCCCTTCATGGAATTTTCTTATTTCTCCTTGCTTTCTTCACGAGCAATCGATTGCATATTCACATGTTATGAGAGTTTTAATATATTTCCATATTTGTGTTCCATTTTACCTCTAAATTTTTAACTATTTAAATTTACATGTGTATTCCTCTCAACAACAACGATGAGGAGACAATAAAATAACTACAATAAAGGTGGTTGACATAGGGGAGAAGTTGGAGATTCGGATGCCAAGCTTCCAAAAGATGCTTTAACTTAACATTTTCATGTGCATAACCCACTAGGAAGAGGCTTGGGTGTTAGATGGTCTTAGAAAACTATGTTTTGGATAGTTTGTCCATCCATATTCCTAATACTAGTAATACCATAGATTAACAAAGTCATTATATGTACATGGTAGACTTCAATCAAACACTCAAGGCTATTCTTGACAAGGTTCTAGTGGATTGCAAATAAGTAAATGATAAAATTATGGTTAAATTTAATTATTTAAAGATAATTTTGATAGCTATTGAGGCTTTCCCAGTGTTGTGAAACCAACTCTAAAAATAGAAGAGAAGAGAGATCAATGCCTTAGAAATCAGCCACTTTGAGGGGTATACCTCCAATACATTACATAAATGAACAATCCTTGGATGATACAAATGACAAAACCTCCTTTCTATATATAGGAGTCCATGGGGCCACAATTTAATCCTAGCCTACCTAACAATAATTTTTAAGGGATTATTAATAACAATATGGGGGTTACAGGGGCACAACAATAACAATAAGGGGGTTACACTAACAACAATAAGGGACTATACTAGTAATATAGGGACCTCACATGCTCCTCTACTTCAAGAAAGTGTTGTCCTAAATGCTTGAGTAGCTCCGGGTAATTTTGTATAAAATTCTCATCCTTTAATGTAGAACCTTCAGTGGGTAAGTTCTTCCATTTGATGAGATACTCTGAAATTGATCGAGTTTGTAGTTGTTGAGTTCTTTTTTCTATGACTACTTCAGGTTCCAATATGGTTTTTCCTTCATCATTAAGTTCTGGCAATATTGTTTAAACTGGAAGTTTGTCCCCTATAACCTTTTTTAAGCATGAAACATGGAAAACTGGATGCACTTGCAAAGAAGCAGGAAGCTCCAATTTGTAGGCCATAGTACTAATATTTTGCAAAACCTTGTAAGGACCATAGTAATTTGGCGATAATTTATTATCATTCTTAGCTTTCTTGAGGGCAATTTGTTTGCATGGTTGTAGCCATAAAAATACACAGTCTCCCACATCAAAACTTCTCTCATTGCAATGTTGATCTGCCTATTGTTTCATTCAATTTTGTGCCAAATTTAGGTTATCCTTTAAGAGTTGAATAAATTCTTGTTGATGCTTGATGTGATCCTCCACTACTTGAACCCTAGAATTTCCCTTAAAGAAGATGTGAGTGATGGTGGATGATATCCATAAAGTTCCATAAATGGGGTCATTTTTCTTACAGTATGGAAGGAAGTGTTATACCACCATTCGGCGAGAGGTAACCACTTGACTCATTGTGCTTGCTTATTAGATACCAAACAACGAAGATATCCTTCCAAACATTTATTCACTATCTCTATTTGACCATCAAATTGATGATGATAAGATGAGCTATAAGCTAGTTGAGTACCCAAACAAGAAAATAATTCCATCCAAAAATTTCCTATAAAAATGGGATCTCTGTCATTTACAATAATCTTCGGGTTTCCATGTAGCTTTTGAATTATTTCCATAAATGTAGTAGCAACTGTACTCACTTTAAATGGATGAGATAATGCACAAAATTGTGCATACTTGGTAAGTCTATCAACTACCACCATGATGACACTCCTTCCTTCGGACTTAGGGTGATAAAATCCATTGAAATATCCTCCCAACGTTGACTTGGAATGGATAAATGTTGTAGAAGACCCAGGGTCTTAATTATGTCAACTTCATTTTGCTGGAAAACCAAACATTCCACCACAAACTTTTGAATATCATATTTAAGGCCATCCAAAAAAAATTCTTTCTTCACCCTGTGGTAAGTTTTTAAAAATCCGGAGTGTCCTCTTAAAGGAGAAGTGTGCAATTCCAAAAGAATATTTTGTTTTAGTTGGGAATTATTGCAAATATATAAGTGATATTTGTACCACAAGGAATTATTTTTCCAACTAAATGTATCAGATGTACTAGGATCTTGTTGTAACTTTTGAATGAGAGTCCACACTTCTTCGTCCTTCTTCCATTCCCTTTCTTTGGTTATCCAATCTGGTTGGATAATCGAAATGGCACAAAGCAATGCTTCCACCTCTTCATCATTTCTTGAGAGTGCATCTGCAACAACATTTAGCTTCCCTTTTTTGTAGATGATTTCAAAGTCATAACCCAGCAACTTTGTGACCCATTTTTGCTACTCTTATGAAGATAGTCTTTGTTCCAAAAAGTGTTTAAGACTATCATGATCAATTTTTAGCTTGAAGTGTCTTCCCATTAGGTAAGGTATCCATTTCTTTAGTGCATGTAGTAATGCCAACATTTCCTTCTCATAAATAGACTTTGTAAATATTTTCCATTCATTGGACAAATTTCAAAAGAAATAGGTCTTCCTTCTTGCATTAAAATAGCTCGAATTCCATTTCTTGAGGCATCACATTCCACAATAAAGGTTTTGTGAATTCTAGCGTAGCTAAGACTGGTTCTCGGAACATTTCCTCTTTAAGATGTTCAAAGGCTTTGGTTGCTTCAAGAGTCCATGCTAATGCATCCTTCTTCAATAATGTTGTTAGAGGTGTTATTATTCTCCCATAATTCCTAACAAACCTGCAATAATACCGTGTTAACCGGAGAAATCCGTGCAAATGCTTTATGGTTGTGGGGAATTTCCATTCCTTAATGGCTTTAATTTTGTTAGGGTCTACCCTAACACCGTCATGAGATACAATATCACCCATATATTCCACCTCTTGTATTCCAAAGAAAAAATTCTATGTCTTTGCATATAATTGTTTCTCCCCCAATAGTTTGAGCACCCTGTCAACATGTTGAACATGATCCTTCCAAGAACTACTGTAGATTAGTATATCATGAAAAAATATTGGCACAAATTTTCTAAGGAAGGGTTTGAAAATGGATTTCATCAACCCTTGAAATGTAGAAGGTGCATTGGTAAGGCCAAAAGACATGACCAAAAATTCATAATGACCCTCATGAGTTCGAAATGTTGTTTTCGGAATATCTTCAGTCTTCATTCTAATTTGATGATATCTTGAATGAAGATCCAACTTGGTAAAATAAATTGCTCCATGTAATTCATCCAATAATTCATCAATCACAAGAATGGGAAATTTATCTTTAATAGTGAGATTATTGAGCTCCCTATAATCCGGACACATGCGCCATGATCCATCTTTCTTGTGCACCAATACTAATATAGAAAAGAAAGAACTTTGACTAGTTTGAATTATAACAGCCTCTAACATTTCTGCAATCATACATTCAATTTCGCTCTTTTCGACATAAGGATATCTGTAAGGCTTGATGTTTGGAGGAGCACTTCCTGGAATCAAATGAATAGCATGATCATGGTCGCGAATAGGTGGGAGTCCTTTGGGAGTATCAAAAACCTTGGAATGATTATCCAAGACTTTTTTGAGATCTGGAGAAATAGATGATTTTGATGTTGGAACTTCTAGTGAGCATAATTGTGCAATTACACCGCGTTGTTCTTTCTTCAGAAGCTTTGTCATGACATTAGAGCTTATTATCTTTCCTGGCTTCCCTGCAATACCCCGTAATTTAATTTCCTTTCCTTTTGAAAAAAATTTCAAGAAAAGTTCTTGAAAAAAAGCTACTGTCCCCAAATATTGTAACCATTGTACTCCTAGTACAACATGAGCACCTCCCATTGGAATGGAAAGAATTGGAATATTCAATACATATTCCCCCATGGCTAGTTTGATATTATGGCATTTTCTAGAGAAATTTATAGTTCATCCATTTGCAACCATACTTGACATTCTGGTGTTGGGTATAGGAAACAATTCAATTCCTTGGCTACCTTACAATGAATAAAATTATGGGTACTACCCAAATCGATCAACACTATTACTTTTTTCTTCTTGATATGTCCTTCTATCTTGAGACTTTGAGGAGTGGTAATTCATGCCAATGCATTACATGATATAGTCCGACTCATTTCTTCTTCTTCTAGGGTTTCTTCCTAGTGTATATCCTCTACTTTTGAAGTTTCTTCTTGATTTTCTTCCTCCTCTTCATAATCTATGAAAAATAATTTCTTCTTAGCGCACTTATGACCTTTACTGTATTTGCTATCACAATTGTAGCAAAGCCATTTTTATCCTTTTTTCTTCCAATTGTTGTGGTGTCAACCTTGTAGGTTGTGGAAGTCTAGGAGTAGCAACTCTTCCATATTTATAGATGTGAGTGGTAGGATTCCTTGTTGCCATAATTTTACATTCAATTTTTCTTGCCAACCTGAATGCCTTCTCTAATGAATCAGGTTCCCAAACACGAGCTTCATGTTGGACGTTATCTTTTAAATTCCCTATGAAGACATCAATCCTGTGTTCCTCTGGAATATCAATTACCTTTATATTCAATTTTTGTAAGTCCTCAATGTGCTCTGCCACTGAACCCTTTTGTTTGAGATTTATCAATTGGCTAGAGTAGGTGTTGCTCTTTGTATCCTCATAATGTGCTATCATTTCCTCTGTAAAAATTGACCAAGCGACATTTTTTTTACAAGACAAAAGCCATTGATACCATACAAATGTATTTTGTTCTAAATGTAAAGCTGCAATGTGTATCTTTTGTGTGTTTTGCACATTATTGAGATCAAAGTATTGCTCCATTTGTAATATCCATGTTACAGAATCCTTGCCATCAAACTTCCTCATATCCATATTTGGAATATGGTGGTCCTTCAATCTAACATTACATTTTATGAAATCACGATTAACATTTATTTTGTTCTCATCGTGAGTTTCCTCTACTATCTTTTCACCATTAGGAATCATCTCTTGTATCAACTTTGTTAAACCTTAGATGTTTTCTTTTAGATCATTCTTCATGTTTTCCATGTTGCCTTTCAATTTTTCTTCGATTTCCTCCATCTTAGCTTCCACACCATCCATCTTAGTTTCCACTCCATCCATCTTAGCTTCCACGCCTTTATTCAAACCATCCATCGTCGCTTCCACCCGCTTCTTCAAAACTTCCATTTCATTTTTTGCTTCTCTTTGCTAGAGCGAAATTTGGTGCACTTGCTCTTGTAATTTTGATAGATCGTGTTGCAATTCTTCATCTTCATGAGTCATAGTCAAGTATTCTGAGGGCTTAATGGGTGTTGAATTATTTTTAGAAGGAATTTCAGAACCCAATACTGAAATATATGCTCAATAGGCCGTTGGAATCACTTCAAACTAATTTTTTACACAAGACTTATGCAATTCGTAAACAAATTCACACCTCTTTCTTGCTTTCCAAGAGCTCGATATTGAAACTGAATTATCTCTGCGATTTTGGATCTTCAATATCTAAAATTTGGCCCTGAGGTAGCCTTCTGAATCCTCTTTCAAATTCCACAGGTCTGATCAGATTTGGATTCTTCAAGGCAAAGTTATGTCCAAACTCCCACAATGACCTAGTGATGCATTGGTTCAGTAGAGAAAAATTGTACAACCTGCCACGTGTCACTCTTTCCTCCTTTGGATCTGAAATTAATAGAAAAGAAACTACAGTCCGTGTGTGTGTAGCAAATGTTTATCGCATTCCAATATGATGCTCAGAGAGAGAGTTATGAGTATTTTCATAGGATCACCTCTTTGAGATGAAATTCAGGAGCTTGAAAAAGCCCTAACTTCCACAAATCATATCTCCACAAATATTGTGAACCAAGCTCGATAATTTCGGGACGATGTTCCTTAGGATTTCAGCTTCATGCTCTAACAATTTCAGCTTTTGAACCTTCGTAGAAACAAAAGTATAACAAAAATGCCACGATGACCTTTCTGGAGCAGTGAAACCCTAGAATCCAAAGCTTTGATACCAAATGTTGTGAAACCAGCTCCAAAAATAGAAGAAAAGAGAGATCAAAGCCTTATAAATTAGTCACTTTGAGGGGGAAACCTCCAATACATTACAGAAATAAATAATTCTTGGATGGTACAAATGACAAAACCTCATTTCTATATATAGGAATCCATGGGGCCATAGTGTAATCGTAGCGGGGCCACAATGTAATCCTAGCTGACCTAACAATAATAATTTAAGGGCATAATAATAGAAATATGGGGGTTATAGGGGTACAAAAATAACAATAAGGGGGTTACACTAATAAAAATAAGGTATTGTATTAGTAATATAGGGACCTAACAACTAGTGGATCTAGAAGCTCTTTGGTCTTTTAAAATTGATAGAGATTCTCACTACAAGAATGAATCCTAAGCCATAAAGGTGGATATGTCTCTTCCTTCTCAGTGATTCTATTTAATTTTTTCTATCATTTTTAGAATGATTGAGACTATATTCAACAGTTACAATTTAATAATAATTTACTATGATAATGATTAAAGGTGGATACCTCTCTTCCTTCTCAGTAATTCTATTTATTTTTTTCTATCTTTTTTTCCAATGATTGAGACTATATCCAGAAACTTTCTATCGTTTTTTAAATGATTTTAACAAGGAATTTGAGAAAAAATAAAACATATTTCTTATGAAGCTTTATACTTATCTCATCGCAGTATTTACAATGAACATATTGCTGGAAAAAGCCACCAACATGACAACCATACCACTTATTAAAGCTTTATAACACAACTCAATCAGGAATTTACTGTAATATCCACAATCGTTTAACTGATTGGACCAAATCATAAAAGTAGTAGACTAATAAATAAATTAATAAATAAAGCAGCATTGGGCCATGGTTTTTAATTTTGTGTTGTATTGACCCCAGGTATTTGCCCATGGTTTCTTCCAAGTAGCCGACTATAAAAGGAGGAGGAGGATCGAGAGAAACTATTGGAATTTAATATTTTCTTCATTCAAATTCTAAAAGCTCAGAGGAGTTTTCAAGTGAGGATTTTTAGGTGAGATCCTCAAGCTTCCTTCGGTGAGATTCGATCTCAACCTAGTAAGAAAACCCAACTTTGGTTGTTTCTATGATCAACCTAGCTGGTCACATTCATTCCATATTTGTTTTGAAAGGGTTTTCATCTATTTTTATTTTACACTTTATGATCGTGGATCTGAGATCTGTCTTGCCAGTTTTATTATAATTATTTTCATTTTCAAGGGTTATTAATTAGCATTAGGATGTAATTGACCCATCTACGTTGTTGGTCAAACTGCTTTTATTACATGGGTTAAATTCCTTAATAAATGATATTGGGTGGATTTCCTTAGGTATTGTTTAAATATGATGATTGGAACTTAATTATGTAATGGATTATTATGTGTATATATTATCATGAGGGTTTTTTATAATAAGCATATTAATTTGCTATTATATTTTTACCATTATTACAGCAGTGGCCTTATATATTTCTTGAAAGAATTTTATAGTGGTATCATAGCTTCATCTTGGCTAGCTATGGGATGCCAAGGAAGGAGAAACAAAAGGGTATTACTGTCAATTGTAAAGGAAAAAAGGCTAGGAGTCAAGGGAAAAATGAAGGGGAAGAAAGACGAATGGGTGATCACGAAAATACCAAACTTGAAGATGCCTTCCAAAATATCACCAACACTCAAAATGCCATCGTGGAACTCCTTAAAGTACAGATCAAACAACCTAATGTGAAAAGAAATAATGGAGAAGGAGGTTTCCATTCAGGTGGGGATGGTCCACCGCAGGAGTATATCAATGTTCGTAGCAATGGTCCATCACACGAACATGTCAACACTTAGAGCAGCCCTTTTAGCTAACCAACCATGCCTCCACTTTTGGATGACTCCTCGAGGGAGCAAGACTGCCTTGCACCAATTGCAAAAATAGTTATCCCATGCATGAAAGAGTATGATACCTTGCCTCCCAATGTGAAAGTGACCCTAAGCCTTAATGACTTTTACTACATGAGGGGCAAATGACAAAGGAAGGAAAACACATATGGGGGCCATCAGTCAAACATAGATTTGTAGAAGGTTATGGGAAAGGAAATTCTTCCTTATTTTGATGGATCGTCGAAGTGTTCTGCACGGGCATGGGTACAGAAACTGGATACATATTTCCAGCTCAATCCCATGCTAGAGAAGGATGCCATAAAATACGCACACTTCATCTTGACAGAGAATCACATGAACGGTGGCAACATGGTATGACCACTCTGGGACATGCTAGCATCATCTCTTATACAAAATTCACACAGAGGTTAATAGAAAGATTTTATAGGAAGGATCCCAAGATGTACTTCCGGGAGCTAACCCAGCTCCGACAGACAAGGAGTCTTGAATCTTATGTTGCAGAAATCCAGAGGCTTGCAATAATGGTCAACGACCTCTCCATGACACAGTTGGTCATGTTATTTATAGAAGGGTTGTCAGAACCCCTACGAGGTTGGGTTAGGGCCTACCAACCTTCTACCTGTTGGGCCATTAATATGCCATTATTATTATCACTTGTGAACGCTTATTCCACCCATTTCTACCATTCTTCATCACGTCATTTATTATAATTTATTATTTAAATCCATTTTATAAATGATTTATGCTCTTATGGATGAATATTATTTATCTTCCTTTATTTCTAATAAATTGATGATTATGAATTATTTTATCAATGATGGTTTTAATAAGTTGGTTATAACATTATTCACCATATTTAGCCTCCAAGATAATTTCCAGATTGAAGATTTGATCATTAAAAGTGCCAACTCAGAAATGCGCTGGAATAAGGAGTGACAGTTTTGCGGTTGAGATTATGAGCAAATGAAGACGAATCTGGAAAATCCGGAACATGGGTTTTGTTTAGAACAGACCCAATTAACTTTAGCAAAGAACGGTTTGCCCAAATTCGACTTGTACTGAGAGAAACGAAGGGTTCTTTGAGCATAATTTTCTAAGATCTGTGGTTGCGGCCGTCCTCCAAATCTCAGCTACAAAGCCAAATTCGACTTGCTATTGTTGAAATATGGATGTAAATCTATTTTATTGTTGATCAATTGGTTGGAAGAAATTCAATATTATTATTAGAGATCCTATTTGCTATTTAATTTCTCCTCCTTCTGATTATAAAAGGAGAAGCATGTATTGTGTATGAGAGGATGGAGAGACTTTTCTTATTGTAATTTATAGAATTGTGCATCGGCTCTTGTTAAGAGAGTGTGAGCTGTTTGTAAACATTATTAATGCCTGATTAATAAAAGAGTTCACTGTTGTTCCATTTCTCAAGCGCTGGAGTAAAGCACAGCAACGCTTCACCGGTGGTTGAGGGCCCGGCCCTGGTGGAGCGATCTGCTATTTGTATTTCTATTAGTTTATTCCTGTTGTGTGAAGTTCGTTTATTACAATTAAAGAATTGAGTTATTGCTAATTGGATCAAATACAGAGTCATTGTTATTCCATTCTTTACAAGAAGCATGATTCATGATTCAATTGTTATAAAATGTTGTTTTTCTGTATCTAATTCCAGTTGTTATTCCTTTTGTTTATGAATTATGATAGTTGATTGTTGCGTGGCTGTCGACAGGATTAAAGAGTAGAAATCTAGTTTGCTTGGTTATGAATTGAATTCACTGTTTATTTTACGCTGCTATTCAATTCCTGTTCATTGCTTTTAGATTGTTGTTCCTTTCCGGTTTGCGTTTTAGATTTCATTTCCTTTGAGTTGTTTTCACTTGCTTTGAGATCTCTAAACTGTAGAGGGCAGAGCTAATCATTCCAGGTCCCCAGATTTGGTCATCTCACATTGATTTCTAGGGGAAAGAGTTATTACTACTGCATCCCTAATCGATGTCTAGCAAGGTTGCTGTAGTGTAGTCTTTACATTTTTGTCATTTGTAATTAGATTTCTTTTCAAGCATATTTCTTTTCAAGCATTTATTATTTCTGCATTTGTATTTCTATACTACATCTTCACAAACATTACTCTTGAGTAAATAGCCGCCTCAGACTGAGTACACTCTTGAAACAAAAAGTCGTCCCCGGGTTGACAATTAATGTGAGGTAATTAGGAGTTACAAAGACACCTTTTTATCGCTCCACATTTTGGCGCCGTTGCCGGGGAGAGTGTAGCCATTTCTAAAGAGTAGTGTGAATCTGATGAGTGCCTGCTAGGGAAGAGTTGGATCTTAAAAACGTAAGGTAAGAACCTACGTGCGGAGCATGTAAAAGCCCTGCTCCACTGTCCGCTTTCCTAACAGATTTGTTGTTGCTTTGTTGGGTAGAAATAGATGTTTGAATTTTTGTGTGAGTGACTAGGGAAAAAATAGAAATTTTGAAAAATAAATCACATGATTTCATTCAAGTGATGATGTAAGCACCACCCATTTCACTAATCGATTGACAGGAACATTTGAAGAAGGAGCCTCGAAGAAACACATGAAAAACATCTTATATTATGGTAAGAAATGGCTCATGTTTCTACTTTTGAATTTCCTATCAAAGATCTAGGAGGAGTGACACAAATGCACATAATTCCCCCATATTTACCAAATTTTCATGGTTTAGCAAATGAAGATCCAGATACATTCCTATTTGAGTTCGAAATACTTTGTAGAGGATATGATTATTGTACTAATGATCAAAGATTGAAAGTGTTTCCTCTTACTCTAAAAGGAGCAGCTCTCCGATGGTTCATGAGCCTAGGTGGAAATTGCATCCAATCATGGGAGGACATGAAGAACATATTCTTGAAGAAGTACCAAGACTATTGCAAATCCAATGAAGATATTTTCGATATGATACAAGGGGAAGATGAAAGTTTGGAGGACTATGTAGATCGATTTCATTATAACCTTCAAAAATCAAAGCATAAGCATTTGGAAAAAGAGATCTTAAAAACACTCCTCCTTAAAGGAATCAAAGATGAATTTTTAGAACTCTTAAATCTGATAGGAAAAGGTGATGTTTTTCAGTTATCATATGATGATGTTTGTGAGTTGTGCATAAGTTATTCAAGAGGAATCTCCAAGGCTGGTAAGAATTCTAGAGATGTTTGTTCTTTCTTTTCCAAATCTGCTACAAGAATAGGAGACATAAGAGATGAAATCAATGATTTATTTGAAAATTTTAAAGTTGATTTTATTAGCTCTCTAAGCTCAAAATTGGATGTTTTGTAGGTTCATAAAAATGAAGAATTTGATGAAGTGTTTTGCACTCATGACCAAGAGGAGCATCCCATAGATACTCACTCTTCCTTATCTAGGATGGAAGTAGCATATCAAAGAGATAAGGAAGCTACAACAAGGTCAACAGGTATGGTTCAAAACACTTCTTCTCCATTCTTTTACTTGCATAATCCATTATGGAATACTCATGTTCTAGGGCAGCCATGTCAATTTCAATATAACCACCAATCTTATCTACAAGTTTGGCATGGTTCACCTTATGATTGCATGACTACTCTCCCTCATCTTGTAGCACAAGCACATTCTCCATATTAACCACTAGCTCTTTCACAACATCCTGGCCACATATCAAATTCATCCATCGAACTGAACAATATTATCATCACAATAAATGCATTCCATACACAATTTCTCAACTAATTTTATTACCTCAATATACAATAAAAACTACATTAAACATTACACGCGAGAATCACAATTACCCACTCTGCTTCATCACCATTTGATCTGTATCTAGCCAGACAAAATTAAGAGACCCATGATGTCTAATCTAAAATTGTAGGTTTGGAAGCAAATGAGGTTTTTCTAGGTTGCACCAACAAACCATTTTTAAAGTCAAGAACTTCATGGTAAGGATAAATGAAGAGTAACGATATACTGAAGATTGGTTTTACTCCATCATCACGTTGTTTGCATCATCACTCTATGCTTCAAATAATTTTTGATACCATTTTTTCATGTAGTTACTTTCATACCTTAATTTTCTATTAATATGCATTTTCAAATTTAAAGGTGTATACATAAAGCCTATTTCAAATGGTTCCACTGAAGTACTATACAATGAAATATAGTCTTATTTTTCAAATCAAAATAGGTTAGTATAAAACATAAAATAAATAAGGAATAAATAAATGCATTTTGTTTTTATAAAGTAGTTGTTTTTTCATGTAACATGTTATGCAATCAATATTGGTGATAATTTTTTAATCTATTTGTGTATGTAGATGACTTATAATGAAATAATAGTAGCTCTACAAACACTATATTCATTTTTTATCACTCAATTCTGAAAAAATGCTTGAATATCATTTATTTATGCTTGATGAACTGAAATTAATGGGACAACCATGTTTGAGGACCAAAATGAATATTTTTAAACCTGCTTCTACCTCTAGACAGCCCTTAGATGTCCATTTCTAACTCCATTTGATCAAGACTAGACGGAAACCAGTGTTAGAACTAAAACATTGACCGATGTTCAGCCGCAAATAAAGAACGAGTTGGGACAATTAGTTTTTGGAGGCCTAAATGAATTAAGGCTTAAAAACTCATTTCTACTCCCTAGATAGCCCTGATGTCTACTTTCTAAATCCCAATTTTAATCAGTCAATTTTGATTTGAACAGAACCGGGGGTGGCGTTACACCAGATGTTCACGGCAGCTCAGAAACGTAGTTGGGACAACTAGGCCTTTGAGGCCTAAATGACTATATTTTGTAGTGCAACCCGAGTCTATAAGACTTTTTGTGATTTGAGTCTTTAATGAATTGAATCATCGATTTAGATCGTATAAAGGCGATCAAATACCGACCGTCTATTTTCCAATCACACCTTGAACGTTGAAATGTTTGATGTCTTGTATGTGGTCATATCGATTTACAAAAGAACTTGTTGATTTTAATATAAATAAAGAATCATCATTTAATTTGAATCATTCGCGAATCCCATGAATTAATGAATGAAAGCGCTAAAACATCTTCATCATGTTCTAAGTAAGTATTTAAAAATGACTCATATAAATAATGTATGGCAACTTAGATAATAATCATATCACTGAATAATCCATAGAATAATATTTAACCTTGAATTTATTCATTTTCATTTAGAATCCTACCAATTAGAATAAAATAAGATTAGTTTAAATAATTAAAGTTTTTTACCACTCAGAATGTTAATGATTATCACCACTTTCCCGAATATAATAATTTAATAATATTCTTCTTCCTATCTGTTCTTACGTAGTAACTATTTGGTACTAGTTTTTTGCATAATTTTGATTAGTATTCGCCACACTTTTTCCATGATTTAATGTTTTCTAGTGCAGACACTGCTTTTGCAAAGTCTTGGGAAATAAAGAAGGTCAATTTATGGACGAAAGCGATTTTGAAACAAATTTAATAAACAAAGGAATTTCATCCAACTTATTACCTAACGGATTCATAATAGGAACAAATGAAGAATTGATTTCCATTTGAAGATCTACATTACAAGTTCTGTCGCCAAAAGATTTTTCAATAAATCATTTTTCGCATATATCATAGCCGCCAGAATTTAATTTATTTATTTACATATTGTTTTTTTTTAAATGTTGTTTTTTCTAATTTCTCTTTATATTTGTATGTTTCGTGTTGCTTCATTCGTGTAGGTTTAGAATCTATTCTGATTAACAACGCTATGAACAACTAATTTTTTTTCGCATGTTTGCATTTTGCGATTGTTCATTTTGCCGCTCTTTCCAAAGGAACTGCAGACTATAAGCTTTGTCGCTCTTTCAGCGAACTTACACTTCTTGTTTGCATATGACCTTCTAGTAAGAGAATCAGATTTGACAGCACTTTTTTTGTGTATTTTTTTGGTGAGCCTCTTTTGTTGTTCTACAAGAAACAACAATTTTCTTTGATATTTTGATGTTACTTCCAAAGAAGCAACACTTTGGGATAACCTCTTCTTTGAGATTGTTTTGTTCATTCAATCACACTGATCGACTCCCTTCATGGTGATGAAGTACACTATTTATGAGGATGTGAACAAGATTCAAACAGGTTGGTGAGTGACGGTTCAATGTCAGTTGATCCCAACAGATAGTTTTAATATAGTATTGTTGAAGGATATCGATATACAATATTCGCACTGATTTTTGTCACCGCTGAATATGATATTGATTGATCATCTTAATGAATATGTGAGTCACCTTCTATAGAATTTCATATCAGGGAATGTTTATGATGTGCTTTTTCATCTATATGTTCTAATCTTCCTCCACCTTCATCCTGCTTTCCTTGATGATGTTTATTTTTCAAATATATGATTAATGTGTAATAATAACAAAATTTTGTTCGCAGATGGAGGATAGTCTCATTACGAGCCAACCTAATTAAGTTCTACATGTAGTTAAACTAACAAGGATACTTCATTATATTGTCACACAACAGGGTAGACTAATGAGGTTTAATTATCTTTGTAACAGAGGTCTCATCACGAGCCGGTTCGATCACTTTTGCTACATCCTGTAAAGAATGGCAAAGGTGGTTATCTCGTTACCACGCCAGCACTGATTTGACAATAATAAAATCTTGAAAGATATAAACGTCAGACTCTCCAGCTCATATGGGGTTAAAAGCAAACCCCCGCCTTATATAGTGATTTTTTTGTGTTTTAAAGTTACTGTTTATTTTTATATAGGTTGAAGTTACCCATAATTGGGAATTATTATTATAATTCCTTTCATTTTTCTTTATCGCATAGCTATTTCCTTAATTTTTTTTTTTCCTCGCTTAAACTCTGATGATGATATGAAAACGAGCTTTCATCAATCAGTTATCATTTTAATGAATGTCACAGCTAAGCATCTTTTACATATTGTTGTCCTTTTGGTTTTTCATAAACTATCATCAATCTAAAGCTAGCCCTATCTTGTCCATAACTATCTTTACACACTCAGCCTCACATAACCATAACTCCGCCATCCTATCATCGATATGTGCAATTTCGCTCATTCAATGATATATATTTAACTATTTCATTCACACCTCACAACACTGTGAAATGGAGTATGAATTTTTTCAATTATGTGAATACGTAGTTAGGATTAGTATATGACACCTATCGCCATCATTTGCTGATTTGCTGTACTTTTAGTATTGCATGTATACATGTTTTTTCGATTGAAATTTTATATTGCTTACATCTATGATCTCATCATTAGATAATGTTTTCATAAATGATATCATATTTCGTATGAAAAAATGTCAAGTATGGACAAATTCTATTCATAGCATGACCACAATTAACAGACTTTAACGTAAGATGTTTTGTGCATCGAACAATTCTTCGTATATGACAAAGCACCTGGATTCCACCTTTTGCATCACTTCGTATCTGAACTCGCTTTAATATCAACGAACATAAAAACACAGAGCGTTATTTCGATTTTTTTGTTAAGTAAAACTGATGTAGAAATATATAACTGTTGATACAATGAGAACTCCATAGAACGAAAACTAGATAGTGATAACATTTATTTACTTCTTGTCACATACATCTATTAATCTTTTTCAGAAGAGCACGTTTTTCTGTTAGTTTGTAGTGGAGGAAAACTGTTTTATCTATTTTTTTTGACGTGATATTCTTTAGTCCAGATGTGTTTTGATCATTCTCAGTACTTCCTTATTCCGCGGTTAGTTTTACACTACATAGATAATTCAAATAAATTAGTAGCAACTAATTTCATTTTTTCTAGCATCACATGAGGGCATGCTAATTTCAGAGAGGGGAGTGAATTACACGATGATGGATGTTGACTTTCTTTCATTTAAGGCATACAATTTATTTACATTACCTGTAAATTGATTTCTATAATATTTAAAACTATGAATCAATTCTGTGATTTCAGAAAAACACAGTATTTATCATTAATACAAACCCAGATAATTTCAAGATAAATCAATCTATAAAATTTCCCGAAATCACACTTCACTTGCCACCATTTTGTTTATATCTCATGATCCGCGGCATCAAATGATTCGATTTTTGGATCATAAAGGCATTCATATATTATAAATTTACTTGCCAAATTTCAACAAAGCCACAGTAGTTTTGAGAAATGGTTAATGAAGTTTGGCTGCTACTATATCATATTTTGCCGCAACTTCATACATATAAGTTTATCTTTAGAAAATTAGTTTGTTAGAGACAACAAATGTAGAATATCAATAATGAATGTTAAATCATTGTTCGTCTGCAATAAAGAGTTAACATTTTGTTACGTCTTTAATAGTTAATATCATTACATGGCTCAAAATAAAGAGTTATACCTAAGAGATCGAGTCTTTTACAAATTATATATATATCTGCTACTGAATGTTATAATAAGATTGTTCACAATATTATTGACTATGAACTAACATTCCCAATCGATGAACAATTTTTCATTCATGTTAATTGATGACTTGTTGATAAATCCGAGTTTATAATCTATCTAGATGCTCATGATGAATATTATTTATCTTCTTGTTTCTAATAAATTGATGATTATGAATTATTTTGACACGATAGTTTTAATAAGTTGCTTTATAACATTATTCACCATTTTTAGCCTCTAGTTAAGATAATTGAATGAACAATTGATCAAATAGAAATGAGTTGGGAACTGTAATGCATTGAATAAGGAGGACAGCTTTGCGGTTGATATTCTAGCAAATGAAGACGAATCGGGAAAATCCTAATACGTGGTTTTGTTTAGAACGGACCCAATTAACTTTGCCAAAGAACGTTTGCTCCAAATTCGCTTGTACCTAGAGAAACACAGGTTCTTGAGTACAATTCTTTCGATCCGTATTAAGTACGTTCTTCAAATCTTTTGGCTACAGCTTCAAATTCACTTGTCGTTGTTGAAAGATGAATGTAAATCTATTTTGTTGTTGATCAATTGGTTGAAGAAATTGAATATTATTATTAGAGATCCTATTTGTTATTTTTAATTTCTCCTCCTTCCTCGATATAAAGGAGCAGCGCATGTATTGTACAAGAGAGGATGGAGAGATTTTATTGTAATTTGCGTAATTAGTATCAGCTTGTTAAGAGAGTGTGAGCTGTTGTAACATTATTAATGCCTCATTAATAAAAGAGTTCAATCGCTGTTCCATTTCGCTACTGAGTAAAGTACGCTAACGTAGCTTTCAATGTATGGTTGAGGTCTGCCCTGGTGGAGCTGAGTCACAGCACATATTTCATTGGTTGATTCTCACGCGAAGAGTTTACCATACCAAAAGAACTGAGCGACGTTAATCGGACTGAAGTGCAGAGTTGTTATATATTCTGGTCGCTGTAATACGACTGTTGATCCGAACTAACACGCTTTGTATAATTTTTCTTAAAGATCGACTTCCATGAGGTGATTTTAGAATTAGTCAAAACCGTGGATATTGATTGTTATGTATTGCCAACATGATCAGTTATTATATAATCATCATTAGTTAATCAATCATCTGTTTATTTTACATGATCGATGTCTATTGTTTCTTCTTAGATGTGTTCTTCCAGCTAAGCGTTTTTAATTTCACTCTTCTGATGTTTTTAATTGGTTTTAATAATTCTAAATCAGATACGTATTAACCATCTTTCATAACTTCCTGACACTAAACAATTTGCAATCGAATTTTCAGTGAGTCACCTTCACCGCATCCCTAATCGCATGTCTAGCAAGGCTGTTGTAGTGTCTTACATTTCCGCTACTTGTAATTGTGATTTTCAAGATATTTTTCCATTTTCAAGATGAGATTTTCCGATTTATTATATAGATTTTGCAAACATTACTCTGTGATATATGAGTTTGAGAAGACTTCCAGACAGTGATAGAATTTAGAAGTTCAAAGCGTCGTCTGTATTGAGACGTAATTGTATTCCATAGAATAGAATGCGTACACTTTTTATCGTTTATTATAACCATTTTATTATTATGAATTGAAAAGTAGCATATGAAGATGCATTTATCATAAGAATGGCTCACAAATCGTTGAGGTTTTAGCAAATGTTTAGTATACATCTGTTTCACTGAAAGTAAGGAATGTATTTGATGAGCATCTGCATTAAAACAACCCAAAACGAAGTATCTTTTTAGAAGGAATTTAACTTGTGAGCTTACTAACGCAGCACAATCATGTTAGAGAATTCTGCTGAACTGAGTTAATAATGAAGAGTACATAACTTAGTTTATTAGAATTATACATATGGGCTGGGGAAATAATACAAGAATGATTGAACTTCCAGGATATTTGAGATGCTTTCAGAATATATATCCTTCTAGAAGACATCAAAGACCTGGAAGACATGGAACAGATATTAGTGCATGTTGACAAACAATCCTGTTAGTTCTTTCAACTTTCATGATTGCGGAACTTATCTAGTATATAAGGACAAATGTTGAAATAACTTAGATATGAAAATGAATTTCAGAGATACAACCTAGAGGCACATGTACTGAAGAGTTCTGAAACATGAGCCTAGAAATTGGAAACTATTGGCCAATACATATAACTTTATTTTTCATAGATTTCTGAGATTCTATGTAAATTTAAAGAGAAGAGCAGGAGATCTCATCCAATTATGGCATATGAGCCAGATGCTTATTTAGAACTTAATTCATATGACTGGGGAGGAAGGAACATAGCTTTGAGAGACAAAATAGTTATCTTATAGTCTGGGTATTTATCCAAAAATTGTTAATGGGACAGTGACCTGATAGAGCATATGGGACACAGCATAAGTAGTAGAGTGTCGCACTCTAAGAAGAAACCATGAAACAACACAAGGAGTATCGCACTCGATATTATGGCACTATTGCAAAAAATACCCGGTATGTCTTTTTGAGATATACCCCCGTGATGACCACCTAATAGATTTGATAACACCACTCTAATCCATGAGGTCCAAGCTGCAACGCACCCATTACAGCATAACTTGTTATTAAGATTAGAGATAGAAAAAGGAAACATAAGAATTGTTGGCATTAGACACATTAGGCCGATTTCGAGCTTTTTCAGTCTGTAGTCTTGTCAAGAAAAAAGGATGTAGTCCCTATGATGTGTATAGATTATCGGCACTAGTCAATAAGACCATTAAAAATTTGTTAAGCGATATTTCTTGAATTTCATTATCATAATCATTCTCTTATTCAATACTAATTTTCATATTAAAATTTAAGAAAAAATACTTAAATAATGTTTCGCTTCTTAGTCAAGCACTTAATGACTTCAACATAAAAACTATATTATCAACCTAAAAAGAAAGGTAAGATGATCTGTCAATGAAGCCATGAACAGAACGTGATCTTCTTCAAGCAGTCTTATACAGTACAACGAATCAGAGTTATTAATCACATATAGTTAATCCTGTATGTATTGGCAACTGACTTTTTCAAATCGTCTGGTAGATCCTTGAAATTATACATCAGATGAATGAAGATTTTTTTTCTTTATCCTGAGTGGACTGTATCTTTCAAGCCTTTGTATATTATTTGCATGAAATGGCTCTGTAAAGATATTATAGATAAGGAAAGTAACATGATAATGGAGTTTATTATGTTGAGAGATACAAAGATTATTTTTTCATGTTCAATTATGCTGATATGTGTTTATTTTAAAATAAAAAAAATATTTTATAAAAAAAATAATATGATTTACTATAATAAAGATTAAAATAAATATACATATTTAGTCAATATTTATTAAAAATTATGTGATAACAATACTCCCAAATTAAGTGTTCTATCTTAATTTAAGGACTCTTTTACAACTCCAGATGGAGAGATGTTGTGTGTCTCATAAGAGCTGCCTAAACATTTAGATATAACCTCAATATGAGAGATATATTATAGTGTCCATAAATGACCTTAAACATTTAAATGTCAAATCAATATGTTAGATATGTTATAGAGAATAAAATGAAGCACTGAATCAAACAATAACAATGATAATATAATCCAATATAGACTTTGTTAAAAAAATTAATAAAAATATAAATGTGTTCAATCCTATTTGTTATAACGTGATTTTAATTTTCTTATTAATAAGCTATAAAAATTCAATAAATTTTAAATACATTGGGATCTATGTTCATAACAATAATGATATTTCCATATCAATAAGGAAACTTACTAAATTATATATATATTCAGAGAACAAGAGATTAATAAATAAAACAAAGAACTAGCTTAGGTTGACCCAAAATATCAATCTGTACTAATAATGAATCATAGTGTTCATCACTAGATCAAATATGCCTACAAGGTTTTTGATAGGTCCTACTACAAATTTTTATCGTTTCAATAGGTTTTCTAATAAAAATTTATTCACTGTTGTCTATATGTGAGCATTTACTCCTTTCAAGTTCATGTTTCTTGCCATTTATCATCCATCATGATGAGTCATCACGAAATGTGGCTCATCACCATCTCAATCACATCAATGCGGGTCAACATTCAGTCCATTTGATGGTGTCATTATTAGGTTCATACCAAAATCATAAAATAGGCTATTTCACCATAATTCAACATCAAGGATTATAATAGCAGTAATTTTAAATAAAGGTTCTAAAATGTTTTATTCTAATATGATGTAACATGAATAAAAATTTGCTGCTGCAATTCATTATCAATGCAAATGAAAGAAGAACATAAGTGAGCCACTACACCACTACAGAAAAAGATTGATTCTGTACATAAAAAAAGACCAAAATAGCATCTAATTTCTTCTATTCCAACTTCAAAAGACATAACTTCCACCAAGAAAAGCATTTCACTCAAGGATCAACTCATTTTCTTAGAGAAGTCTCCATTCCTCCTACGCTTGGCTGCTTTCACTGCACAATGCTAAGCTTTGTCTGGGATTGTTGCTCTTTCATCCAAGGGATCCAACATTCATTTGTGTTTTTATTTATACTTCAAAGGGTTTAGCATATCCTAAAGTAAGGAACTCCTTGTCACTCCTCCTCTCATCAATTTTTCCACCGAAATCACTCAAAACTCAATGATTTACTTCAACATTTGTGTTAGTAAGAGAGTTTGATACTGATATGAAGGTGGAACTTGAAGTTCAGTTTTTCTTATGATTTTCCAATCTTTCATACTACTCCTTAACACTTCTACCCTATCCTCATTTTCACTAATTTCTCTCATAAAGCCTTAGCCTAGACTACACTTCTTTCCTAGGCTAGATTGTTTTTCCTTTTCGACACCCTTCCCTCACTCACTCCCTGAAATTCCATTTCTCCCTACTCCCTAACATCGATCCCTACTTCAAATTGCTTCCCATGAATTGTTGATATCCCCAACCCCTTCACCTTGAGCAACAACAAACATGCATCGCCTTAATCCCCATCCAGTCCTGAGATTTAGGAATACAATATAGAACGTCAAAGACATGTTTGTTGATATTGTACAAATAGCATTTTAAATAATGTTTATTTTAACAGGAAGAACTAGTCTGAAGACTTAGTAATGAGCATTGTGTCTAGAGGTTATGAAGTAAGACACTTGAGAAGGCGGAAAATGTGAAATTGAATCAAGATGATTTGAGGTCCCAAAGTCATTATATTACAATGAAATAGATGAGGCAGGGAACCGGCAACATATCCTCGAGAAGAGATGGCAAACACTACCTCTCAATCTGTTGTTAACATAGACATGATGGGAATACAGCTAGGGCACTGTAGCGCTTATTCAGAAGAGATGTGTCGTTACCAAATTTCCTCAATCATAAAGATAAATGATATTCAGATAGTTTATTTATTGTTGAGAAACAATGTAAAATCTGAAACGCCCCAAAACCTAATCCCAGAGATGAAGCGCCAAACTATGTGGGCCCTGCCCAGAAGGAATAAGTTTACTTCTATGCACTTGTTAATCCTAGCATTTATGATGAAACTGATATCTATGAAGTACTATCCCAGAACAGACAACTTGTGAGCAGAAGTTATTAGTTGAGAATCGAAGCACGCTTTGAAAACAAAATGTCAAAGAGAAATTAAAGTCAGATCTAGTTCAGACTGTGAAGAGCTTTATGAACAAGTATTGCAACAGTCTAGTGTCCAAAAATGTTTACAAGAGGGAACAATGATTAAATAAGAACAAGATCCTAATTTCAGACACTGCTTGAAACTGTAAATACCCTGAGCCAGTAAAAGATCTAAATCTAAGTTAATGAACTGAAGAATGTGAGAAGGATAAGTTAGTCTGAATGAATAAGGAGTTATGCCATCTAGTTGGTCCAATTCCTCTGACTGGCTTTCTTAGAACATGAACCATTGTCGGAAATCTTTTCATTGGAGGGGGATCGTGAACTAGAATTGTTGAACGACAATAGTGAATTAAACACGACGAAAGTCCAGAGCAGCATAGGCGGATCCTGATCAGATGCCTGGTGATTCGAATTTGCCCAAAGCACCGATGATGCCATCTCACGATGATAATATCGGGCCTGTTCCATTTGAGCTTCAAATCCAGAAGCAAAATTCATTCTTCCAATAATATCGTTTTCACCCAACCTTGAGTTCTAGTAAAATCGCTGAAGTTAATGCCATTCGAAATAATCCCATGATAAAACTTCCATGGGTAAAAGAAGGGTAAAGGCAAGGCCAAAGTCGATACCTGAACAGGATTCCTCATAAACCTCATGTTGATGTTGGTTCACGGTGTAAACTGAAGTATCCTTTCTTGATTTGTGATGAAGAGCACTACACCAAGGACTGTCCTCAATGGGCCGAAGTGAGTCAATTTCTCAAAGGCACCCAAGTAACTCCGGCTGTTCTCAAAGAACCATTTCCATCATAGCAGACTCAGTTGGTAGAGAAACCTTAGTCCTCTGCCGCATTTGGCTCTCAAGTTTTCATGATGATCGATTTTGCAGCTGTTTCCATTGCTACCCAATCGAAATATTATACCAAATTGCGTCAGGTAGTGGGGAAAGAGATCGCTGATGGTCCTCCTCCTCCACTTGCTTCTGGCCCTCTTCAGATTGAAAGGCCCAATACTGAGCTTGATGTACGACCACCTTATAAAGGCTTACTCTGTAAGTCTACTTACAATCCTATCGCCCATGTTGCTCAAAATTACAATATTGTTGAGGATTTGGCTCAGGCGCCATCTACTATGTCTACATTAGAATTACTTCAGAGTTGTCCGTCTCAATGGAAGGCTTTTCTATCTGCCATCGATGGGGTTGATCCTACCGATTCGAGCCTTATCACTTTCAACTTGGAGAATTTCATCCCACGTCTCCCTCGCTAGCTTGCGCTCATTATCTAAGCTGGGATTAATGGGATGATTTTTCATGGAGCAGTCGTGGACGAGGGTGCGTCTACATGTGGCATGTCATCTGCCTGCTAGAAAGCCATCGGTTCTCCAGCTCTAAATTCATCTCCAAATGCTCTAGAAGCATTTGATGGAATGGAATCTAAACCTCTTGGTGTTCTTGCTAGTTTACTGATTACTCTATAAGGGAAAACAGTCAACGTCAAGGTTGAAGTAGTTGATGCCAAGCTCAATTACAATATTGTCCTTGGTTGCAATTGGAATCATGCCATGTTGTGCATTATGTCCACTCTCTTTCATGTTTTTCGATTTCCACACGAAGGAAAGATCGTTACTATCAATCAGTTTTCTTTCTTCACTTCTTCATCTTCCGAGAGCAATGTTATGTACGTCAATCAAATTCCTACGCCTTACAAGAGCGTAGGGTCGGGTCTCTTCAATGATCCTTACCTCATGGGTATTTTTCCTCTTCCTCCACACAACATTGTTCAATTTAATATGATCTACAAGTATTTTGATCCGTGGGTCATCCCTTCACCCAAGCAGATTGATTTATTTGGAGATTCGATTGCATTAAGTCCAATTGAAATTGATTATTGTGAACTTATTTCGGCTTCGGATCCTCTGTCTCATGATCATGCTCCTTTGGGCATGTCTCTTGATACTTATTCTCAATCCCCTTGGCTCAGCAATTCAGATTCGCCCAATCCCTTGAGAGAGATATTTCCTTCCAATGAGGCTGTTAGACTCGGTCACATCGATCCAAAGTTCATTTCTCGTCATTTGCAGTCATTGATGTTACTGTGGTCCAGAAAAGAGTCATTTCAGAGTCCAGGTCTTATAGTTGGTCTTCAAACATGTTGAATGATGCCTACAGCTAGAAGAAGGTTCAGTGAGTTTATATTTCAAGATGGTTATCAATGCGAGATTAATTCTTCTTCAAAACCCTGTTTTGAAGAAGAAATCATTAAATTGGTTTTCAAGTATGTAATTATTCAAAGTTTTTAGGTTGAAAGAATTCACGTGTAGCTTTCCTGATCCACCAATCATCCCTGCAAACAAACAAAGAGTTTCATCATTTCAGCTCAAAGGTCCGAGAGAAAACAAGTAAAACAGAGTTGAAAATGGCAGAGTTGAAAATGGCAGACACATGAATGGACAAGGTAGTGCAGTTAGCTTCTCAAATAGAGTTATTATTATGACATCCAATGTCAGAGCAGAGCTCTTGCTTGCTGAATTGTATGACCACACAAAATAATGAAATGCCTTCCTTGACAGAGAATATAAGCTGTGAAAATTCACATAACTTCCTGAGATTGGATTGTAAGGAAAACAAAGTTTCAGAATACACTCTTTGGGACTAGCATGAAAAGTTCAGGTATGTTTATATTGGTTCTGAAGAAATGGCTACATCATTCTCTTAAAATACAGATGGTGATCAAATTTGTAGGTGTTCCCAGTTTGAGACTTTACAAAGTCAAAATTCACATATATAGCCTATATCAAAATTAATCTTAAAAAGGGCATTTCATGGTTTTGAAAAGGAGTGAAGAAACCTTCACAGCAGAGCTCAAATCCTACATTAGTGCTGGAAAAAAATCAAAATTTCGAGAAAAAAGTGATGGTGCCGTGACCAAATCGATGAGATAGTGCATCTTTCAGATTGTAAAAAAAAGGAACTCCTTTAACTGACAAAAAGATGAATCGAGGTCTGCCTCAGAAGATGGATTGTAGAAAAAATGAAATTTGGCATATTGAGGTAGCAGTCCCTCAAACTTGTCCTTCTATATCTGTTATTGACAGTGAAAAATTCAGTAATATTTTACAGGTCAGAAGTTTCAGGAGTGAGTGAAACTAGAGCTTCAAATACAAACACAGATGATGGTTTAAGACTCTGAGATACAGATATATTCAAAAACACAGAATCTTTTTCAAGGCTGTCAGATGAGAATCGGTCTAGTTGTGAAACAAAATGCATCTTGGTTGACAAACAAGGAACTAGACCATCAACTGATGAAACTACAAGAACAAAAACTCGCTGTGAACTTGGGGAGTATATTCCGCAAAGCAATAGAAATATTTTCAGAACAATCAAGTTATTTGGTGTAGAGATGTCTCCAGATAATGTGGCTATTTCCATGGTCTACTTTGTTCAAGGTATTTTGGGCCTGGCTCGTCTTGCTGTGAGTTTCTTTCTCAAAGATGACCTCCATCTTGATTCCAGCAGAGACAACAATCCTATCAGGAATATCTGCTTCTCCATGGCTTGTCAAACCTCTTTATGGATTTATCAGTGACTCTTTCCCACTGTTTGGTTACCAAAGGAGATCGTATCTTATCTTAGCTGGACTATTAGGAGCTTTTCCGTGCGGTTTGATGGCTACCTTTGTCGATGACAACATTGGAGCTGCAGTCTCTGTTTTTCTTAGTTCTTTGTCAGTTGCCTTTTCAGATGTTGTGGTAGGCTCAATGGTAGCAGAAAGAGCTCGTGGGGAGTTACAGGATATCTCAAGATCTTTTCAGTCCTTATGTTGGGGTTCATCAGCAGTTGGATGCAAATGTAAGTTTGAAACTGACTGTGTGTGTTGACAATGCGCGCAGCGCATACATAGGATGCGCGTGGCGCACCGAGGAGAACATTTGGCATTCACTGATGGCAGATCCCAAGAAGACCATCGATGAATTCTTTGATGATATTATTGTGGATTTATTGACACAAAGTGGATCTAGACTTTGGCGTTCCCGTGAGTCTTCATGCCTTGCTCTTTCAGATCTCTTGCAGGGGCGCAAATTTGATCAGGTTGGAAAGTACTTGGAGAGAGTCTGGATCACACCTTTTCGAGCTATGGATGACATAAAGGAAAGTGTTCGGAATGCTGGTGACAGTCTCTGCCGTGCAGCGACTTCACTTAGTTTAAGGTTATCTGTTGAGCAATGCAAAGATTGACTATTGCAGTGACCAATCCCTTTATCATATTCATGGACGAGCCTACCTCAGGTTTGGATGCACGCGCTGCGACTATAGTGATGCAAACAGTGAGGAATATAGTGAACAATAGTTGGCACTATTCACCAGCCAAGTATTGACATTTTCAAGAATTTGATGAAATACTACTAATGAAGCCGAGAGGCGAAGTTATTTATGCTGGTTCATCGGGTCACCATTCACAAACTGTTATTAGGTATTTTTAGGCATTACTCTTATGTGGAAAAGGCTATTACTACCTTGCAGATCATGATGTTGCCATGAGGCACTATCAGAAAGGGCTGCGTTTAGATCCTGAGCATAGTAGAAAGAGTATTTTAAGTTTAAGAATATTTTGAAGAGGTCTAAGAGTATCTGAAAGTGAATCTGCCAATATGGCTTTGAAATTACCACAGATGGTTTTTCCATGTAAGAAATATTTATATTGTTTATGTCAGCAATTTAAAATAGTAATTTGGTGAATGAAGTGAGCGGTTTACAATGGAAGATGCTTAATGCACTTTTAGCTCTTCAAAAATTCATTAAACCTTTCCAGTACTTCTTGAAACCAAAAGTGGCGAGGGAACCTATCCCTGGACAATTGAAGTTGATCCTTGTTCCTTCATATCGAATTTTGCATCATTTTGTAGAATAGGCAGTGGTATTCAAAGGCATTGTGGTGGAAAATGTACATGTACTACTAACTTTCTGCAAATGTTTTCACTTGGATGTAAGGTCACACATGCCATCTGCTTTGATTCCTTCCTTGGCTTCTTGGAATCAAGACTTTATTTCCCTTTTGAAACTCTATTACTTTGAATGTACCATTTGTACCATGGAAGAAAATAGGGAAAGTCAAAGCCCAAGGTAGGAAGTTGCCACTGTATGGAAAATGTTGGAGTTACCAATTATATCATGAACTGAGAGTATGAAAATAAAATTAGAAAAGTTTGTTGAATGTGTCAAATATTATCCAATGATAAGATGGATGGATTATAAAGTTTCATTTTTATTTGAAAATTAGTTTTATTTAAATGGAAAATGTAAAATAGGAAAGCACGCCAGACATCTAATGACAGCTATAGTAAATAGGATTAGGTGCAAATTATTTATGACTTCGGCTTAGTAATTCATAGGGTCTACGCCTTCCAGGTTTGGTTTTCATTGGTCATTAGAGATTCTCAGCTGGAATAATGTAACGCTTTTCTATCTTTAGAGCAGATGGATGATCCTTTTTCTATCTTCATGGCTTCAGTTGAAACAGCGCCCTTGTTTTTGGGTCGATCTGTTTTCTCCTAGCTGAGTTTTATATATTGTATTAAAAAACATTTGTGAGGGGTGGAAAAAGTTCTGAAAATATGTGGGAGGAAAAACCCAGTGCTCTCACTGTACAGTTTGACGGAGGAATAATTAAATGGTACAGCTCTGAGTTATAAGATTCTTGTGGTGTGAAGTTTAACATATGTTTTTCTTCTGTTTCATTTGTCTTTTGTAATGTTTCATAGCTCATTCATAATCGTTTCCAACTGAATACTTTACAGTAAGAAAGGTAGAATTCAGTCATTGCTCTGCCTTGAGGTGTTCAGATGTTCTATGTTTTCTTCTGTCTGTAAAGGACTCATTGATTAATGCCCTTTTCAGTTGTTTAAACAGTCTTTCACCCCATATTATTTCAAATTTGATTGTTAAACTTCATTCCTATCTCGCCTTATGAAATACCCTGTGCCTTTGATTAAATCTCTGCTCTTGCTGTCTTTGCCCCATACAGCCCAGAAAACCCCGTCATTTATTAAAAACCTCATTCATATCTATTTACTAGCCTAAAATCAGTTCCCTTTTAAAGTCATCTCGCACCCTATTGCTCATTTTATCGAGATTGACTGGAGAGAGCCCTCTCCTGTCCTCGTAGGGCTAGCTACGAGGCTGAGCTTGGTTTGATGTTGCCTTGAGTTTTACCTTATTTCAGCCTAAGGTAGATTCGAGTGCTAACAA
>JAXQQM020063681.1:0-53380 GCA_034641835.2 Pinus albicaulis
GACCACCAGAGTTCTTCTTTCGAGAATGAGCACCATAGGCAGCATTTCTGTCATTATAGAATTCCTTCATCCTTGTTTCTAACAGCAGCGGTAGCATTGGATGGAGGTTCTTGAATCTTACCCGTCACATGATCCAAGAGATCATGATCTTCCAATTTGATATCTAATATCATCTTCCAGGCATGGAAGTTATCCCTTCCAGTCAACTTGTCATTCTCCTTGAATTCAAGACTAGTGGAACCCATTTCTTCCGGTGGTGATTGCTAACGATAGAGTTTGTCTTCACCTCAGCTCTGAAACCATGTAAATTTTTGTAGATGTTCTATGCTAGGAGCAACTTTACTTTTCTCACAGCAATCATACAAATAGTTAAGTAAAATGCAGATAGAACATATAAGTGGATCTTACAAAAGACAAATCAGAAACAGGAAAAACGTGGTGGTGCATTACGGCGGTCAACAGGATGCTTCAACCAGCAAAGTCTCCTTGGTCAGCCAACCCAGACTGTGTCACAACAGTCCTCCAATCAGCAAACGAGTCAACCCAAGTCAACTCCAAAAAAGTCAATGCTGTCCAGAAAAATTCAACGCAGGGCAGCAAGCTAAAAGTCAACGCAGCAGCAGATTGGTCAACCCTTTGACCTCGATTTCTGTGCCAAACAGTACGGCCTTCCAAAATCGAACTTCTCACCAAATTTCAGCCCATTCGGACCATGCGTTGACCAAAGTCAACGCTGGTCAAACTTCCAGCAAAACCCTAGCTGCAGCAACTCGTCCTTCAGCTCAGCCGTACAGAAATTCGTCCTTCTTCTCCTTCACACGTGTGGGCTGAACTCGTCCTCCAAGGAGCTCGTACTAAATCAGATGAGAGAAGAAGATGTGAGTTGAGTTGTTGTGAAATGCTCTCCAACTTTGCCTGTATTTATATCCATCATTGGGGTGTGTGACACATCTGCTAGGGGTGTGAAACCTTAAGGCCGACCTGCACATATAATTTATTATGAATAATAAATTCAAAATAAATGTTCTGCTCATCGGATTAAGACATATTATATATGAATTTTACACCTCTCCGAAAGAGGAATCCAACAAAAATATTAGCCTCTTAATCTGAGCATCATAACATGGAGTTTAGACCTAGTTGTCCAAATTTAACATTTCTCCATTATAATATACACAATAGCTGCAGGGTTTTCAACTATAAGCTTTCCCCATACATACTGTGTTAATGTGTATGATGATTTGATGTGTTATCGCTTGATTTTATTTCCGCATGTTTGATGATCTGAGTGGAAGAGATTATGTGTTGCATATAAATTCGAATTGTATGTGATCGGGATAGTCTCGGTGGATAATTAATCATTATTCAGCAAATTTCTACATGGTATCGGAGCTATTGAAGCGGAGATTGATCATCACAGTGATTACAAACTTATTTCGGTAGACAGAGTCTGCATGCGGGCCAGGTAGCCTCCGGATTCATCTTTCTTCGGAAAGTGAAAGGTCTGGTAAATGCCCCTTGCAGTCGATCTTTGTGCTAGAAATAATTTTTTCTCATGATCTAGAGCGGTTGAGCTTTGAGGTGGAATTCGAAATTTTGCAGCAGTTTTGTTTTATTGGTGCCAGTGTTGAAAATGTCTTTCAACGGTTTGCGACTCGAATATGCTCTTGAAGGCAGTTCGAATTATGTTGCATGGAAGGATCGCATGGAGGCAGTATTAGAAGATAATGGTCTGAAGGAGTTCGTAGATATGTATGTCCAAAAGCCCACTGATCCTGTTGAAGTCGAAGTATGGCAAAGGAAGATGGCGAAATGTCGAAGGATCCTGTTGGAGGGCGTCAAGGATCATATTGTATCCAACCTGCATGGAAAGGCTACTCCATATTTAATGTGGAAAGCTTTGACGGATCTATTCCAGAGTAAGAGTGACCAAAGGAAGCTGGCGCTCAAAGATAAGCTCAGGAGCATCAAGATGGAGAAAGGCGACAGTATAGCCAAATACCTCACGAAGTTCACTCAGTGCAGAGATGAACTGGGAAGTGTGGGGGTGACTGTCGATGAGGAGGACATGGTCGACCTGGCTCTCGTTGGTCTTCCGAAGGCTTGGCACTCATATCAAGATAGTGTCAATGGTCAGGAGAAGCTGCCGGGATGGGAGCGCCTTTGGGCGGATCTCATGCAGGAGGAGATAAGGAGGACTACTCGAGATGGATCTTCATCAAAGGGAGCTGATGAAGAAAACTGCGCTTTGGTGTCCAAAGCAAAGAAGGGGAAGGGTTAAGAAAACCTCTCATTCTCGGTGCAAAGGGTACAAGAAGCAAGATATGGCAAAAGTGAAGTGTTTTCACCGCCATGACCACGGACATTATGCTACCAATGTCCAAAGAAGAAGAAGAACAAGCAAGCGGGAAGATCTGTAGATGGAGAAGCTTTGGCTTCAAGGCCCGAGCTTGAATTTTCACCGCATTGCATGCTTGGTTTCAAGTGTGGCCGGGATCGGTATGGTTCGGACAGCGATGCGTCATTTCATATGACTCGGAGACGGAGTTGTTCTCGCATCTCGGGAGGACAAAGATTTGGGTGTGCACATCGATATGGGCGATGATGGTAGATACAAGCAGATCGGTATCGGTACCATATCCTTTCGTAGGAGTCCTGCAAACCCTTGTCTTGAAGGATGTCATGCATGTACCGGGATTGAAGAAGAACCTGATTTCTGGCGATGTCGGGAGGATAAGGTATGATGTGGTCTTTTAGCGAAGGAAAAGTACTTCGTGCAATAAGACTACCTGGAGAGACCCGGAAGATAGGGGTTCGAACCAAGAACCTTTACTTCAGCGGTGTAGATGGTTGCGTAGCCATGGCATGCAAAGCAAGGAGAAGTGGTGAGCTCTGGGATGATGAGGGCGAACTCGTGGCATAGGAGATTGGGCCACCTTCACCATGTGAGCTTTGAAGATTCTCAAGTACAGTATTTCGACCGGGCTTCCCATGGGCACCTCTTGCGCAACATCGCTGCAAGGGGTGTACTTTAGGGAAGTATGTGAAAGCCACTCTTCACGAGAAGGATAGTCGTGCCACGACGATCCTTGAGAGAGTCTCTACACACGTGTGTGGTCCTTTCTCATTGCTTCGACAACAAAGCACAGTATTATCTTATCTTTGTTGATGATTTCTCTGGGGTGTCGATCTTCTTCATGCAGAAGAAGAGCGATACATTCGGCGGTTCGTGAGTTTAAAGCACTCGTTGAGAAGGAGTCGGGGAAGAAGGTGATTGCTCTGCTGAGGATAACGGTGGTGAATTCATCTCGACCGAATTCAAGGAGTTCCGCAACACAGAAGGGATTTGGAGAGAGCTCACACCCCATAACCCACAACAGCACGGGGTACGAGCGGAAGAACAACGATCGTGTGCCGCACGGCGATGTTGCATGATCAGTGGCCTACCCTTCACTTGTGGGCCGAGGCATGCACACACACAGTATGTGCGTAACAATTGTCCTCACAAGGTTCTTGGCATGAGTACACCGAGGAGGCTTATTCGGTAAGAGGCCCGATATTTCCCATTTGCAGATTTTTGGTTCTCCTCGTCTACATGCATGTGACGAAGGATGCGAGAAGGAAGTCGGGATCCAACTCGCCGAGGTTGGAATATTTGTGGGTACACCGATACACCTCACAACTACCGGGTGTATTTTTCTCGCATACCGAAATACCGAAGTAGCGGTATCCCGGACATAAAATTTCCTCACAGAGGAGAAAGCCATGCAAGAGTTCGCTTGAGAGGAAGCTACACGGCGCATGAGGAGCCGTTAGTTCCCAAGGAGGAGCTCGGATGTGCATTAGCCACAAGAGGAGGTTCGGGGAGGTGGAAGAAACCACCCATGCGCCGCCAACCACCGAGGGCGCATGCGCACGGCGCGTAAGCCGAGCGACCGGCTCCTGGATGCAAGAGAAGGTTGTAGGACCACCTACAACACAACCGTAGACAGAGACAAATACCGGACGGTGACACTCGATACATGGCTCTTGTGAGTCAATGTTGTGACGGAGCCATATCCTCTTTTGAGGAAGCTATGGAGGAACCCGCATGGGTTGATGCCATGATCGAAGAATATGATTCGATCGTCGCATCGAATGCATGGGAGATTGTCCCAAGACCGGTTGGGAAATCAAAGGGGGTGGGTTCGCGATGGATCTACAAGGTGAAGCAGTACCGACGGGAGTGTGGAGAAGTACAAGGCGGATTGTCGGCCGTGGCTTTGGCTACGTATCGAGGGTATCACGCTATGAGGATACTTTTGCACCGTCGCAAGGTACTCTTCCATGCTTACCATCCTTGCTCTCTCACGTTGCATGGGGTGGCACATTCATCGCATGGATGAAGACTCGCGTTCCTCAATGGAGTTATTAAGGAAGAGGTGTACATAGAGCAAACAAGGTTTCCTTTGAGATCTTTCAAATAGCGAGTCGCATGTGTTTCGACTCAAGAGAGCACCGTACGGCTGAAGCAAGCACCTCGTGCTTGGTACACTCTGGAGCAGACAACTACTTCACCGGCTTGGATTCTCCAAAGTGAGGTAGATCCAAACCCGTACTGCATTGTGGTGGAGGGGAAGTCGTTGATCATCGTACCGTATGTAGATGATCTCGATTTTTGATCGGCGATGAGCAAGCTTGATACTTTCATGGAAGGAGGATCTTGCACGAGAGTTTGAGATGAAGGACTCGGGCATCCTTCATTATTTCCTCGGGATTGGATATTTGCGCGTTAGCCGAGGATTGTTTTTTTTCTCAGGGCAAGTATGCTCGGGAGATTCGGGAGAGGTTCAACATGCAAGGTCGCAAGCCTATTGACACTCCTTCCCCGGTGGTTGGAGGAAGGAGGATGCTACTTCGGGGCCGGAGGTGTTGGATGCCACCGTTCATCGACAAGCCAGGGTCGCTTATGTATCCGGTCAATACACGACCCGATATGCTATGCAAGCAACTGGGCCTTTCAGTTATATTGCTTCTTACCAAGCTCTTTTGAAGGCAGTAAGCATGTATTGCGCTATATTAGAGGCACATCGGGATATGGTCTATGGTACGTATTGTGAGGATGGAGTTTAAGCTCGGCTTCACCGATGCAACATTGGGCGTGGACTCCAACGGACCGAAAGAGCACTTCGGGAGGAGTTTTCAGCATTGGGTTGACAATAGCTTCGGCACAACAGTAGCGCAGAGATCCGTGGCACTCGCCCCGGCGAGAGGCCGAGTACACGGCGTTAGCTCGCTGCATGCGAGGCTATTTGGATGAGGAAGATCCCTCGCGAGATTGTTCAGTTGCATTTGAGCCTAAGGATTCATCGTGATAACCGCAGTTGCATCAAACTCTCGCTAATCCAAACATTTCATTATAGGTCCAAACACATCGACATCGTGTACCATCATATCGCAGATTGTGTTCGCCGGAGAATCATGATGCTTTCATATGTTCCCATGGAGGATCGTGATGCCGACATCCCGACGAAGGCGCTCACCAGAGCAAGTTCGAATTCCACAAAGGGCAGATAGGGGTTGCAAGATAATACATATCTTGCCGAGAGGGAGTGTTGAAAATGCAAGAAGATGATGGAGCTTAGTGAAATGAAGTCGCCTTCACTAAGTGGGCTCGCACGCGAATTCTCGCGCAAAATCTATTTTTAGACTATGTTCATTTTTAGACATATGGAGCATGGTTCGGGGATTCCGCTTGAGATTCTGAAGTATGTGTCATGTTGGTAAAAATAGATGAGACTCATTTTTGAGGTCAAAGAGGTCGAAGTCTATTTTTAGATCGCCTCTCCTTAAAATGTAGGAAGTCAAATATTATTTACCCTTAATAATATTTAGACTATAAACAATGGGGCCATTTCCCTCTTGGAGCACTTCGCCCGAGCCTGCTGCATGGCTCATGCATCCGATAGAGGAATCACGGGTTCCCAAGGGTTTGATGGCATCATGCATGGTTGACTTCGCTGACCGCGGCGTAAGTTTGGAGGAGTTAATGAGACAACTAGTGGAGTTGTGTTTTGTTTATTTTAGTTGAACCGATCGAGATTAGTTTAACTAGCTAATCAATTAGTTATGAGTGGAGTGAATTAAATATTATTTAATTCATTAATTAGTAACTCATTATTCAACTCAAGAACACATCAGTTCAATACAAGGCATGATCAGCTCAAAGGAGACCAATGAAAGAGGTAGATGAAAGGTGGAGTTAGCTATCGGGGCTAGACTATACTCATATATTTGCAACACAAAGATAGGTGGAGTAAGCCCATGAGGATTGCGCAGCTTCAAAGCCGGTGGTTTATCTATATAAAAAGGCCATCCCATAGCATTGAAACACGCAATAGAGGCAAGGCAATTTGCGGTGAGTTTTGAACTAGTAACTTGTTCAAAACTCGAGCTAGACCGTGAGTAATCGTATGAGAAAGTACCGAGTACTTGTGAGGAGTATTGCACCGAGTTTGTTACTTCGATTTCTCCATTATATACACAATAGCCGGCGGGGTTTTCGCCTATAATCTTTCCCCATACATATTGTGTTAATGTGTACGATGATTCGATGTGTTATCGCTTGATTTTATTTCCGCATGTTTGATGATCTCGAGTTGAGTTGAGTGGAAGAGATTATGTGTTGTGTATGAAGTTCAAATAGTATGCGGTATCCGTGATAGTCTCGGGATAATTAATCATTATTCAAAGAAATTTCTACAAGAAGCTTACGTCATTGGTGATCAAGGCATACATGTGGATCTAACTAATATCCAATTATTTTGGATTGGCCAACCCCGACCACTCCAAATGTGAATTTTGCAAGATTTTGGGTCTTTCCAATTTATATTATAAGTTCGTGTTGGGATTCTCTCATATCACTTGTCCTTTGAGTCAAGTTACAAGGGATGGAGAGAAAGAAAAATTCTCTCGGTCCCCGTCCCGCATAAGGAATTTTTGGAGCTAAAGAACCACTCGCTCTAGACCTTACTCACATTACCATACCTACAACAACCATTTGAAATTAAGACAAACACCTCCAACTATGCTATTGGCATTCCTCACCGCAAGGGCATCCAATGGCCTATCACAATGAGATACCTTCGCATAAAATTCATAAATATCCCACTTATGATAAAGATATGTATTCTATCAGCAGAATGCCAAAAATTGAAACATTACATTGGGGAAGGAGATGGTCATCCACACATATCATCGTCCTTCTTTAGTCTATATGTACACAAGGGAGTTTTTCGCAAATGATTCCATAAGAATTGGTCTACATATCTATAGAAATTCCACTCTAGCCTTAAATACAAGAAGGGAAACACCAATCCTCGTTGCATATTTACTCAACCTTCCCCTAGTTGAAAAAATGAATATTGTTCTCAAATCTTATGGCCATGAGACCCATGGATGGCCGCAACCGTACATAAATTATCCCAAGTTCGCCACCGCATACCAGAAGCTAATGGATGGAAAGCAAGTTCCATATTTACAACTCCGTAACACATTATTATGAAACATTGACAACCATTTTGTTCCTTCAAGTGAGAGTTCTAGGTTGGATTTGGGAGGAGAGTGCTACAAAGCCTAGTTGCAAGACCTTTTATTGTGGAGAAAACTATGGCTGCACACAAAAGTATTTTTATTGTAAAAAAAATCTAACAAGATGTTGGAAAATATATCATATCCGTAATACCCCCAATTTGTGTGTTGAATTTTTAAAGTTAGACAATTGAACTTTAATCCTAAGGGGTGGACCCCAAGGGATGAGTATGGTGTGAATGTAATTGCATATTTTATTTGAGGAATAAATAAAATTATCAGGCATTTTGACCAAAAAGAGAATTTGGAGATCACTTGCCAAATCCATGAGGATGGATAAGGCAACAACCCCCAAAATCTTTCAAAAATCCTTGAAAGAAATTTATTTAGATTTGAGGAGGAACTTAAATTTCCCAATGAAGAGGAGTAGTTGGGAAGAGGTGAGAAAAAGCTGAAAAGCCGAGGAAAAGCTTAAAGCAACTTTAAAGAATCCCAAGATGGGAAGCCTAGCAAACAGAAAGAAAGCATCCCGCTATTCCGGACGCAACTCAGAAACATGCTTTGGGGAAATTATGAGCTTAAATAAGTCAGCCCTAAGCGCATCAGAGGTTGATCCGTGCTAGGAGGTGATCTCTGCCTCTAGGGTGAGTCCTGGGAGAAAAAAAGGACTCTAAGGTTGGGAGGTTGGTCAATTGCAATATTGGTATGTTCCCGAAATTTTCTCTCGTTCCTTCGTATGCTCGGTATGGGAATTAGCTACATATAAAAATTTAAGAGAATTTGTATGTTTGATTTTGGTACTACATTTAACGGAACCCATCATCGGGCCTTAGATCTTAGATCTTGTTTAGTTGTGTTGAGGAAAAAAAATATAGAGTAGAAACCTCGGGAATCTTTAAAACTAATGTTGGACTTAAATGCAGCATTGGTTAACTCTACCGATGTATAAATAGAATTATTTTCTTTCTTGTGGATGCAATAGTGATATTTCATGGTTAGGTATACTAGAGAAGCGGTAGAGGAACTATAGTTACAGAGTACCATTTTAAAAAGAAGCAGTTGAATAAGACAGTATAAATTGTGCTAGAGAAATATTAATTCTACTCTCTAGGATTTTGAAAATGGTTATAAGTAAATAAATTTCACTTCATAAATTTCACTTCTAACTCTACCTTTAGTCATTGAGTTATGAACCATAGCCAAGGAGTTAAGTTATGGTTAAGAATCTCTATTCAATTACTATTATCTAATTTTATATGATAAAAGAAAAAAGAAATGGGTTGTAAAAGTATAATAGCCATTATCACTTCCTAAATGTACATATTATTTCAAATTCTACTTCTAAACTTTGAGATAACTATAATATAAATTTCAAGGTGTATTACCAAAAAAAAACCGTGAAAGAAGTAATAGGTTTATAGATTAAATCTATACTTTATAAATTCCTTTCAAAGGAACTATCGACTTCATGAGTATGCATTTAACAAAATTACATGTAAATGATAAGTATCAAGTTCGAGTAGCAATATATTATTTTCACATAAACTAGATATGACCTACACGTATATTAAAAATAGCCCTAGATACCAAGAGGGACGAGACAAACATGTATAATATATATACGTGGATTCACATAAGTCAAAAGAGACTAAGCTTGAATCGAAAAGGTGAATTGGTTAATTGAAACAAAGAAAAAAAGATTTAAAAGGCCGAGATGAATCGTTTTATTTCAAACGAATTCTACATACATGAACTATACGTATGACGTGGACACACGAATTTTCCCAAACGAATCAATTAAAGCAAAGTATATAATACATGATTCATATAATGGAAAAGAATCAAAACGTGTAGGTAACCTATTTAACTGTGTGGCGGCAACCAAAGTTAAAATTTCATATATATTAGGTCATACGAAACCCTAGAAATGACATCGGCCGGTGAAACTCACGGCATTTGGAAGATTTATTGTTAACATTCAGCCAAACTGTCAAGCGGTCACAGAGTAAACGCTAACAGAAGGCTTACAGTTGCAACGTGGACGCCGAGAGCTAAATCATCATTCGGTTTAATAAGGTTAACGTACCTGCATATAAACATGTGTAAAGAACACACCGGGCGCAATGATTATAAATTAGTGGATCAGTGGTTTCAGAAAAAAAATAAGGGGGGGTTGTATGAAAAGTCAGTTAAACAAGTCAGATCGGATTCCAAAAACCGTGCCGATCACAACAAAGCTATCATGGAAAAATACACAGTCGGCCAGGCAATTATAACTCTCTGTCACGCCATAGCAAACGAGGCCGCGACTGTTGTGTTTCAGTAAAGAAAGCTAAACCAAAATATGAAACGACACACCCACAGTAATGAACAACGATATGATTCTTGCTGTAGGTAAGTTTCTGCAATCGACTGAACTGGTGTTTATAGGTCAGAAGCGTTAGGTTCAATCTCTCCAGCCGCGTGACAGGACTTGCGCGCTGAAGGTAGATTATCATTACCAAAAGATAGAAACTATCGGCGTAATTAGGAACTGATGAATCCTAATCGCCTTTGATGCCTGACAACCGAAACAGTTCAAACAGAAACCTATAATCCGGAAACTACAATAACTTTGATCGATCTTTGAAGAGTTTGATCTACAAACAGAAATAGATAAATACATCATAAATAAACTCAAGCAAAATTCGTTACAATTTACAGAATGAATCTATGGCTACCAGTATGGAGGGGTTACACCCGTGAGGCGGGTTGATGATCAACACGGGAAGAAAAAAAAAAGAAGAACCCTCTACCCGGCGCCAGTATACCGGTTCGATGGCCACACTTACAACTGGGAATAAACAACCCCGCGTTCGCAAAGAGGCCAAACCCTACAACAGATATGGACGGCTGAACCAACACAATATACACCCGCACTATCGCATAACAAATGGTTAGGGTTATAAAATAGAGCGGAAAATGTAACTAGGGTTTTAAACGCCCATAGGTTCGGTGGGCTCTGTCACAGAGACCCGAACGAAAGGCAGACCCTCTGTCTATGCCATACAGGCTTTAGAGAACTTGTCAATGAGATCATCTGAATGGTCTCATGTTAAAAGGATACTCGAACCCTAAGTTCATTGTCACAAATCCTCATCGAATCCCGATGGGGGGTTGGGAAACCACCTAAATTGCCAGCCGTCAATGTATCTGTGAACCATGGCCACGGTACGCCGCCCTTGCCTTCCACAATTGAGACGTTACACCTACAAAAGAACCAGTGAAATATTAGAGAACGCGTAGCCGTCACACCCGGCTGTACCGAAACCTGAGTGAGGTGGCCCATACAGCTCCTACACAGTACGGGGGTGGAGAAAGAGGTGAATGCCGATAGTCGGCCTTAGGTTCGGCGTACAACATTAGCTGGAAATGAAGTACTGTGCCGAGAAAAAAAAATCTGCAAGATTTTACGCAATAGAAGTTGTAACATGGTTCGAATAAAAGTTTGACACGTTCCACAAATTCAACGCTGTAAAGTGGTTGACGGTTCTCCAGCACGGAGATGTCACTCTGCCGGAGGTGACGTGAATCAAATATCTGATCAACTGAATCAAAAATGCACTATGGACGCACCTTTAACTACCTTAGGTTAAAGATTTATGGGTAAGGCGGCTATCTCTTGCCGTGGATAGGCATCGATACCTGGATATAGACATATATATTACATGCCGTGTGAAAGGGGGTGCGCCCTTCCATAATTACGTCAAGTGTTATGTATTTCAAATGGTATAAAAAAATGACATAGAGGTTTCATATATATTTGTATATATATAGGTTTTAACTACATAGGGGCGTATGCAACTTTTGAATGAACTTTATAAATTGACATATATATATCTATATATATATGTATTGGATAGGTATGAGTGTCATATATGTGATATACAATTAGCCTATGTGGAAAACGAAAAGATATAGATGTGTTATATATGAACTTGAGATATATATAGATGTGTTATATATAGATTTAAGATGTATATATATTGTATATGAGACATACAAATATCCTATGTCATATATATGTGATATATATGGAGTTAATGTGACTAGTCTTAGGAGAATAGTGGACAAGAAACTTCGTAAAGTGATAAGAAATACTAAAGGAGCATAGGGAAGAACAATTAATATCCAACTTCTGACTTAGTATTCAAATGACCCTGTAAATAATAGGGGAACTCAAATGTACATGAAAAAAAAAAAAAAAAAATTCCGTAAACTGGAGGCGTTACAAATGGTATCGGAGCACTAGTTACAACAAATTGGGCTGTCGTTTTGTGCTCACTTCTTATTACATATTGTGTTTTTCTGAAGTTTATAAACTTTGCTAATCTGTGTTGTAAGTGTGTACAGTTGAAATGGCTGAAGGTGAAGGGATTTATGTGGATCTGCGGGATGAGTTTGCTACTCCAGATCCCAATGCCCCGGTACTGGCGATGTTGCACCGGATGCAACGAGAGTTGGCTGAATTAAGAAGCCAAAATGACATGTTGTCATCAGCCAGTAAGGAGCAGGAAAAGCTCATCAGAGAGCTAACTTCCCGGAACAGCCAGGAAGGCGAAGGTTCTGGAAAAAGAAAGATGGATGAATCTGAGGATGAGGATGCGGCTAGAAATCAACATAAGCAGAAAAGAGAGTTGCGGGGAGAATTTAGAAAGATCAAACCTCCCTCCTATGATGGGGAGAAGGAGGAGGATGCTGAAGCTTGGTTGCTGAACATGATCAAGTATTTCCAAGTCTATGAATATGAAAGCAATCTGAAGGCTAGATTAGCTGTGTACCAACTACAAGGAAAAGCTACACTCTGGTGGGAAGAGACAAAAATGGTGAATGCCATTGATGAAAAGACTGTTACTTGGGAAGATTTTCAGACTAAGTTCAAAAATCGCTACTTAAATGAACAATATTATGATGATAAAGCAAAAGAATTCCATGAACTTAGGCTAGGGCAGCTCACTATTGATGAGTTTGTCACTAAGTTTACTAATTTACTAAGGTATGTCCCTTACATTAGGGAAGAAAAGGCAAAGGTGCAAAGGTTTTTAAATTGTTTGCCTACTGTGTACAAGGAGAAAATTGAGTTTGACAACCCAAAGACCATGGATGAAGCTGTTAGAAAAGAAAGATTATGCTATCAACAGTTTAAAGGTAAAGCTGAACAAGGGAAGAGCTGGATGAACAAGGGTGAGTTCAAAGGAAAGAGACCAAAACCAGCATATTTAAGGAATTTTGGTAGAGATCATCAAAGGAAAAAGTTCAGCAAACCAAAAGAAAGTCAAACTGCTCAGTCCCAAGTGGCTTCAAAACCAGTAGAAGGGAACAATAAAAAGGAAGGGACAGTCAGAATGAAGGAACCTCTGGAATGTTGGGGCTGTGGAGAACCCCATATGATGAGGGACTGCCCCCATCGAAATATTCATATGATCAGCAGAGAGCGAGAGGCAACAACTGTAAATGACATAGCCAGAAATATACCGACTATCAGTGCAGCCTTGGAGAATCGACAAGCAGAACATCAAGCAACCATGGTGGAAATGGAGGGTAAGATTTCTGACCTACCTGTCACTGTTTTGATTGATCCAGGTGCTTCTTTGAGTTATATTAGTCCTGGAATTGCAGACAAATGTAAAATTAAACCTGAAAAATTTCAGCAGTCATGGTTGGTACAGCTGGCCACTGGAACTAAGAGAAAAGTCACACACAAGTTGCCCAACACAGCAATAGAATTAGATGGGTTCCCAACAGAAGTAAATCTAAACATATTGCCATTAGGATCCTATGATCTGTTGATAGGAATGGATTGGCTGGAAAAGAAGAAAGCTCTAATGAACTGCTGGGATAAAACCCTGCATTGTGTGGATGAGGAAGGAAAACCTTTTACACTAAAAGGGAAACCAAAATCCATTTCAATAAGACAAATATCAGCCTTACAATTAAAAAGAACAGCTAGAAAAGGATACCAAGTATATGCAGTGCATGTAGAGGAAATAGAACAGCAAACTGAGGAAGAGTTACTGGATGCATTACCAGTTATCAGAGATTTTAAGGAAGTTTTTCCCAAGGAAATCCCTCAGCTTCCCCCCAAAAGAGAGATTGATTTCTCAATCGATCTGGTACCAGGAGCAACCCCTGTGTCCAGAGCACCATATCGAATGAGTCCCCCTGAGCTAATGGAATTGAAAATGCAATTGCGGGAGTTGTTAGATAAAGGGTATATAAGACCAAGTGTGTCTCCTTGGGGAGCCCCAGTTTTGTTTGTGAAAAAGAAGGATGGAACTTTTAGGATGTGTATTGACTATCGTCAACTGAATAAATTGACCATTAAGAATAGATATCCACTTCCTAGAATTGATGATCTTTTTGATCAAGTGAGAGGAGCTTCAGTCTTCTCCAAGATAGACCTCAGGACTGGGTATCACCAGCTCAGAATTAAAGAAGAAGACATCAACAAAACAACATTTCGAACCAGGTATGGGCATTACGAATTTGTAGTCCTACCTTTTGGTTTGACGAATGCCCCTGCCACATTTATGTGTCTGATGAACAGTGTGTTGAATAAGTATTTGGAAAAATTTGTTCTTGTGTTCATAGATGATATCTTAGTCTATTCTAAAAATGAAGATGAACATAAGGAACATCTGAGAATAGTGTTGCAGACTTTAAAAGAAAACCGGCTATATGCCAAGTTCAGCAAATGTGAATTTTATAAAGATAAAATTCAATATCTGGGTCATATTATTTCTGAAAAAGGGTTGGCAGTTGACCCTGAAAAGATAAAAGCCATTAAAGAATGGCCAGTCCCCACTGATGTTTCAGCAGTAAGATCATTTATGGGAATTGCAGGCTATTATCGCAGATTTGTAGAGAGATTTTCTTCTATAGCAAATCCCATAACCTCATTACAAAGGAAGGGTGTTAAGTTCGTGTGGACTGAGAAATGTCAAAACAGTTTCGAACAATTGAAACAAAAACTTATATCAGCCCTTATATTAAAAATTGCTGATCCTGATAAAGAGTTTGTTGTATGTACAGATGCTTGCAGAGAAGGGCTGGGAGGAGTCCTGTTACAGGAAAATACAGTCATTGCCTATGAATCTAGGAAACTGAAAGTACATGAACAGAATTATAGTGCCTATGATTTGGAGTTTGCAGCTGTTATTCATGCTTTAAAAATGTGGAGGCACTATCTGCTCGGGAAGAAGTTCACCTTGATGACTGATCATATCAGCCTCAAATAATTTTTTTCCCAAACTGACCTGAATGCAAGACAAGCCAGGTGGCTGTCTTTTCTAAGTGAATTTGATATGGACATAAAACATATCAAGGGGAAAGAAAATAAAGTTGCTGATGCCTTAAGTAGAAATGCTTGTCAACATTTAAACAACATTGGGAGTAGTGCCCAGATGGAGATAGAGGAATTGGTGGTAAAAGCAGCAAATCAAGATCCCAACTATGAAACACTCTTGGTGAAACTACAGAAAAGGGATAAAACTGATTTCACTAAAAACCAAAAAGGGCTGCTCTATTACAAAAACAGGTTGTATATTCCAAATATAGAGTCATTGAAAAGAGAAATTCTAGATGAATATCACAAACAGCCCTATGCAGGACATCCAGGATACCAAAAGATGTTAACAGCCTTGAAGAAGAAGTTATTCTGTCCAGGAATGAAAAGAGATGTGGCAGAGTATTTAAGTAGATGTATGGAATGTCAGTTAGTCAAAGTTGAGCATCAACACCCAGCAGGGCTTTTAAATCCCCTGCCAATTGCAGAATGGAATGGGATACAGTTTCCATGGATTTTATAACAGGACTACCCAAAACCAAATACCAACATGATTCAGTAATGGTGGTAGTAGACACTTTAACCAAAGCTGCTCACTTTATACCAGTCAAATCTACTTTCGGAACAACTCAAGTAGCAAATGTTTTCCTGAAGGAGATAGTAAGGCTTCATGGGGTGCCCAAAGTAATTGTCTCAGATCGAGATGCTAAGTTTACCGCAGCATTTTGGAAAGGGTTGTTTGGAGGGATGGGTACTAAGCTGAATTTTAGTACTGCCTATCACCCTCAAACTGATGGGCAAACAGAAAGAACAAATCAAATTTTAGAGGATATGCTGAGAATGTACGTGATGGATAGGCCATCCAAATGGGAAGAGTATCTGCATTTAGCTGAATTTGCCTATAATAATAGCTACCAATCCTCTATTAAAATGAGTCCATTTGAGGCACTCTATGGGAGGAAGTGTCGTACTCCCTTGAGCTGGAGTCAACCAGAGGATAAACTGGTGTTAGGACCAGATGCACTACAAGAGATGGAAAGAATTGTTAAACAAATACAGAGAAATATAAAGACAGCACAAGACCGACAGAAGAGCTATGCTGATAAGAAAAGGGTGCACCGAGAATTCAAAGTAGGGGATCATGTGTATTTGCGCATCAAACCCAAAAAGAGCACACTTTATGTAGGAAGTTGTGCAAAACTGGCTCCTAGATATTGTGGGCCTTTTGAAGTTTTAGAAAGGGTGGGACCAGTGGCTTACAAGCTAGCCTTACCACCCCATGTTAGAGTGCATAATGTGTTTCATGTTTCATTATTAAAAAGGTATGTGCATGATGCTTCTCACATAGTTGATTGGAATGTTGTACAGGTGGAACCAGAAGGGGAGTTTCTGCCAGAACCGCTTCAAATATTGGAGCGGGAAGAAATTGAATTGAGAAAGAGAACAGTGACCAGAGTAAAGGTGCAGTGGAAGCACTTTACTGCTGAAGAAGCCACCTGGGAAAGGGAAGCTGAAATGATGGAGAAATATCCATTTTTGTTTAAATGAACTTTAGTAGTTGAATAACAACACCGAGGACGGTGTTTATTTTCAGAGGGGGAATATGTAACACCCCCAATTTGTGTGTTGAATTTTTAAAGTTAGACAATTGAACTTTAATCCTAAGGGGGTGGACCCCAAGGGATGAGTATGGTGTGAATGTATTTGCATATTTTATTTGAGGAAATAAATAAAATGATTGTGCATTTGACCAAAAAGAGAATTTGAGATCACTTGCCAAATCCATGAGGATGGATAAGGCAACAAATCCCCAAAAATCTTTCAAAAATCCTTGAAAGAAATTTATTTAGATTTGAGGAGGAATCTAAATTTCCCCAATGAAGAGGAGTAGTTGGGAAGAGGTGAGAAAAAAGCTGGAAAAGCTGAGGAAAAGCTTAAAGCAGCTTTAAAGAATCCCAAAATGGGAAGCCTAGGCTAAACAGGAAAGAAAGCATCCTGCTATTCTGGACGCAGAATTAGAAACATGCTTTGGGGAAATATGAGCTTAAATAAGCTACTCCTAAGAAGATCAGAGGTTGGTCTGGCTTGGGAGGTGATCTCAGCTCGGGGGTGAGTCCTGGGAGACAAAGAGGACTCTAGGGTTGGGAGGTTGGTCATTTGCAATATTGGTATGTTCCTGAAATTTTCTGTTCATTCAGATGCTCTATGGTATGAATTAGCTACATATAAAAATTTAAGAGAATCTGTATGTTTGATTTTGGTGCTACATTTAACAGAACCCATCATCAGGCCTTCACCCCTCAGGTACTGTTTAGTTGTAGCCCAGAAAATCCATAGAGTAGAAACCTCAGAATCTCTAAACCAATGTTGGTTTAAATCTGGAGTTACTTAACCTCTACAGATGATTAATTATTGTATTTTTCTTTCCTGTAGATGCAAAAGTGATATTTCATGGTTAGGTGCATACTAGAGAAACATTATAGAGGAACTATAGTTACAGGGTACCACTTTAAAAGAAGAAAGTAGGAACAGTTGAATATGACAGTATAAATTTTGCTAGAGAAATAGTAATTCTACTCTCTAGGATTCTGGAAATGGTTATAAGTAAATAAATTTCACTTCTAAATCTACCTTTAGTCCTTGAGTTATGAACCATAGCCAAAGATTTAAGTTATGGTTAGAATCTCTATTCAATTACTATTATCTAATTTTATATGATAAAAGAAAAAAGAAATGGGTTGTAAAAGTATAATAGCCATTATCACTTCCTAAATGTACATATTATTTCAAATTCTACTTCTAAACTTTGAGATAACTATAATATAAATTGCAAGGTGTATTACAAAAAAAAAAAACCGTGAAAGAAGTAATAGGTTTATAGATTAAATCTATACTTTATAAATTCCTTTCAAAGGAACTATCGACTTCATGAGTATGCATTTAACAAAATTACATGTAAATGATAAGTATCAAGTTCGAGTAGCAATATATTCTTTTCACATAAACTAGACATGACCTACACGTATATTAAAAATAGCCCTAGATAACAAGAGGGACGAGACAAACATGTATAATATATATACGTGGATTCGCATAAGTCAAAAGAGACTAAGCTCGAATCGAAAAGGTGAATTGGTTAATTGAAACAAAGAAAAAAAGATTTAAAAGGCCGATATGAATCGTTTTATTTCAAACGAATTCTACATACATGAACTATACGTGTGACGTGGACACACGAATTTGCCCAAACGAATCAATTAAAGCAAAATATATAATACATGATTCATATAATGGAAAAGAATCAACACGTGTAGGTAACCTATTTAACTGTGTGGCGGCAACCAAAGTTAAAATTTCATATATATTAGGTCATACGAAACCCTAGAAATGACATCGGCTGGTGAAACTCACGGCATTTGGAAGATTTATTGTTAACATTCAACCAAACTGTCAAGCGGTCACACAGTAAACGCTAACAGAAGGCTTACAGTTGCAACGTGGACGCCGAGAGCTAAATCACCATTCGGTTTAATAAGGTTAACGTACCTGCATATAAACATGTGTAAAGAACACACCGGGCGCAATGATTATAAATTAGTGGATCAGTGATTTCAGAAAAAAAAGGGTTGTATGAAAAAGTCGATTAATGATCGGATCGGATTCCAAAACCGTATCTCGTCTATTCATTATCATGAAAAAAATACACAGTCGAGCGAGCAGAACATAATACCACATCGCCATAGCAAGCGGGCGCTGACGTGTGTTTGATAAAAGCTAAGCCAAAATACGAAGCGACACGCCTGATAATGAGCGACGATATGATTCTTCTTTGTAGGTAAGTTCACGCAATCAGCGAGCCCGATGTTTCACTGTCGAAGCGTTAAAAAAAAAAGGTTCAATCTCTCTGACAGCGTGACGGGGACTTGCTGTTATTTGAAGGTAGATTATCATTACGTGTGTCAGAAGACACGAAGGCAGTAATTAAAGATGTGAATCCTAATCACCTTTGATGCCTGACAACCGAAACAGTTCAAACAGAAACCTATAATCCGGAAACTACAATAACTTTGATCGATCTTTGAAGAGTTTGATCTACAAACAGAAATAGATAAATACATCATAAATAAACTCAAGCAAAATTCGTTACAATTTACAGAATGAATCTATGGCTACCAGTATGGAGGGGTTACACCCGTGAGGCGGGTTGATGATCAACACAGGAAGAAAAAAAAGAAGAACCCTCTACCTGGCGCCAGTATACCGGTTCGATGGCCACACTTACAACTGGGAATAAACAACCCCGTGTTCGCAAAGAGGCCAAACCCTACAACAGATATGGACGGCTGAACCAACACAATATACACCCGCACTATCGCATAACAAATGGTTAGGGTTATAAAATAGAGCGGAAAATGTAACTAGGGTTTTAAACATCCATAGGTTCGGTGGGCTCTGTCACAGAGACCCGAACGAAAGGCAGACCCTCTGTCTATGCCATACCGGATTTAAAGAACTTGTCAATGAGATCATTTGAATGGTCTCATGTTAAAAGGATACTCGAACCCTAAGTTCACTGTCACAAGTCCTCATCGAATCCCGATGGGGGGGTTGGGAAGCCACCTGAATTTCCAGCCGTCAATGTATCTGTGAACCATGGCCACGGTACGCCGCCCTTGCCTTCCACGATTGAGACGTTACACCTACAAAAGAACCAGTGAAATATTAGAGAACGCGTAGCCGTCACACCCGGCTGTACCAAAACCTGAGTGAGGCGGCCCATACAGCTCCTACACAGTACGGGGGTGGAGAAAGCTGTGAATGCCGATAGTCGGCCTTAGGTTCTGTGTACAACATTAGCTGGAAATGAAGTACTGTGCCGAGAAAAAAAAAAATATGCAAGATTTTACGCAATAGAAGTTGTAACATGGTTCGAATAAAAGTTTGACACGTTCCACAAATTCAATGCTGTAAAGTGGTTGACGGTTCTCCAGCACGGAGATGTCACTCTGCCGGAGGTGACGTGAATCAAATATCTGATAAATTGAATAAAAAATGCACTATGGACGCACCTTTAACTACCTTAGGTTAAAGATTTATGGGTAAGGCGGCTATCTCTTGCCGTGGATAGGCATCGATACCTGGATATAGACATATATATTACATGCCGTGTGAAAGGGGGTGCGCCCTTCCATAATTACGTCAAGTGTTATGTATTTCAAATGGTATAAAAAAATGACATAGAGGTTTCATATATATTTATATATATATAGGTTTTAACTACATAGAGCCGTATGCATCGTTTAAATAAACTTTAGAAATTGACATATATATAAACATATAATTGTAATGGATAGGTATATGAGTTTTCCATACAAATTGAATTTGGAAAGAAGCGAAAAGTTATAAAATGGTTTATATATAGACTTGATATATATATATAGAGTATCATATATAGACTCATAATGTATATATATATGGTATATGGGATATACAAATATCATATGTTATATATATATGATATGCTGGAGTTAAGGTAAATAGTCTTGGGAGAATATTGGACAAGCAACTTAGGAAAGTGAAAAAAAAATACTAAAGGAACATAGGGAAGAACATTTCATACCAACCACTCAAGCTTAGTATTCAAATATTTGTAAATAATAAAAATCAAAAGGTACATGATAAATTTTTTTTTCCGTAAAGCTGGAGCGTTACAATATCCTACACTTCATTTTCCACCTTCAAGCCAACCATCAAGATGCAAGGCCTGTACACTCCTCTACCTACTCCCAGCTAGCCCTGACAATCCATCTCCATGGACCATCTATCGAGCCTCCCTTCTACCAAGCATGGTAACAGATTTGTATTTGTGGTCATGGAATTTTTTTATAAGATGGCTATATTGGTAGCCTGAAAGAAGAGTATCACAGTAGAGGACAATGGCAACTATTACTTAAATGAGTATGGGTACATTTTGAGATCCCACAGACTATTATATCATAGAGATAACAATCTCCTAAGAACATTTTTATATAGCCTATGGACATTATTTGACACCAAGATCACCAAGTCAACTTCATTCCATACCCAGACTAATGGCCAAACAGAGGTCATCAATAGGATGATAGTATATATACTATGCATGTACAACTTCAAGTATCCAAAAACCTACGATGATAACATCCCTTATTTGGAACAAAATTATAATATAGCTATCAATAACTCAATTAGCCACAAACCCTTTTAGGTGGGTTTGGGATTTCAACCATTATGTTTGATTGATGTTTCCATGCCTCATGTGACTACATAGACAAAATACACACACATAGAGTTTGAGGCTGATAGAGAAACCAAGTTTATTGAACACATCCAACACATCCACTAGTAGGTGCACAACATCTTGGATAAGTCTAATTCAAAGTACAAGAAGTGACATGGCCAACATTGGGTGTCACATAAGTTTATGGTGGGTGAAAAAGTTTGGTTGGATTTGTAGAAAGAACGCATTATCGAAGCCCATCAAAAGATTCGATCATTAAAATACAAGCCTTACACAATCACCAAGATTATTGGAGACAATTATTTTTAGCTTAGAATTCCCCCATTCCTTTGCTTTCACCTAGTGTTCAATGCACCTTCATCCATACTTTTCACCATTGCTAGAAACATTAGACGTTGCAAAACAACTAACACCAAAAAATCTCAACCCAAATTGCATGGAACAAGACATAGCTGATCGGATCATGGATACACATATCAATAATAGTCACCAATAAAATATCCAATTGTATCGGGTCGTAAATGCTGGCCAACTCATGCACCAAGGAAAGTGGCTCACCGATGACCAAGTTTAATAGACGTTTCCCCATCTCATGGATACACTCAAGGAAATGGGGACCGATGCTTCTAAAGGGGGGAGGAATGATCTAGGTGGATATTCTTGGCCATCCGCCTATTCCACATGGACCCCATCACTATTTCTTTTAGTTTCCTTAATTGTAGCATAATTTACTATTTTTGGTAGTTTTTCGGGTCCTAAAATTCTAGAGCCATTTTGAGGCCCTAAATAACAATTTTTTTTTTTTGGAAAACATGTATACCCATAGGAATAAGAAAGAATTTATAGTCAAAAGTTGTATTCCTTGGATATATATTTCTAATAAGGTATTGCATGCATCGAACATAAGTCGTAGGCAAAAGTTATGACCTCGGGAAGTTGATGTACCAACTAACCTTAATAGGACCCACAAACGTTTGGTGCTTCATCTCCTAGGGTTAGGTTTTTGGATATTTAGGGTTTTCCAATGTTTCTCAATAATAAAAAGGCCTCTCAGCCTCATTGTAACATAGTTCAAAAGGAATGTAGCCACCACATCTCTTCTAAGAGATAGCTACCAATATTCGAGCTAGTTTTTTTCCACTCTGCATGTAAGCTATTTTTCAGTATCCTTTATTAATGAATTGAAGTTCGATTTCATTGTAGTTTTGTGTTTTTGTTCAAATATGTATTCAATTTACTTCCTGCATAAATTTGGATCACTTATTTTACAAAGAATACAATTAAGAAGACAATATTTGATGATCCTAAGTCTAGGTCTCCTTAGTATATATAGGAGAAAAAATATACAATTATAATAAAATGGGACCATGAGGGGTTGTAACATACATAAAAAGGTAATAATAAAAATGTGATCCCTCAATATCTAGGGCTTAAAAAGTGGTTGTTTGGTTAACATGGGGCTTATATAGGTCTTAACATTCCCTTGCCCTTCAAATAGATGTTGTCCTCAACATGACTATCTATGGATGTTGATCATGAAACACTCATCTTCCCATGTTTCTTCTTTGACTAGTAGGTTCTTCCATTTGATGAGTTACTTAGTAATTACTCTATTTCTTTATTTTGTCGTTGTGAAAAACACCCTCCAAAATTTTCCTTACACTTTAATTTTGGAGCCTACTTATGATCTCATTATCTATCACCTCAACCTGTTCATGGTCACTTCATGATTGGTGGATACTATTCCTCTGAGAATATAACTGTTGAAACCACTTTCATACATATTCATAGTTTTTAATGTATCCATAAGCACACGTTTCCTATGCAATATAAAAAATAATTGTTTATATACGATAACAAGAATTGTGTAGTCCTTAAGAATAATGCTTGCACAGTGCTTGGAATTAGTGTTTACGCAATCTATGAAAAAAGTGATTCGCAGTCTCTGGAAACAGTTCTTGCATAGTCTTTGGAAACAATTCTTGCATAGTTATTAGAGATACTGATTACATAGATATTAGTGTTAGACATTGCATAGGTCTTGGAAATTTCAAAATTTTTGATGAAAATGTTTGCGCAATCAATAAGAACAATAAATGTGAAATCCATGTCGACAATCAATGCACAACCTCAATTGACAATATCTCTCACTCCTAATCACAATGGTGTCATCATTCAAGTGAGTTTTCTCAACTATCATTTTTTCTCACTTTTTCTTTCATAAGTGTCATTTTTTTCTTTTGTGATTATCGATTTTTATTTGTTTCATGTTAAGAAGTGTTTCCTTTTCTTTTTCTTCACTCTCGCATGTGTCTCTCCCTCTTTATTTAGCTTTTGAAAGTGTCATTTTCACCTTTTCTTATTATCACAAGTGTCACTCTTAACTGATTGCACTCCTGCATGTGTCACAATTTAACGCATCACTAGATTTCTCTAGTGCACTCATATACACTATTTTATCATGCGTATCATAAGGATATGCACTAGACACTCTCCCATAGTTCAACACAACTTATATTTACATTCGACACTCTCATCATAACTTGTATCCTAAGTATCAAAAAGTGACGTTTCAACTGTTGCATCGAGAAACAAGTGTCACTTTATTGTTTCTTGGAGGTATGCTTGTTTATTTTTCATACTGATAATTCCTTTGGTATGTGTTTATGTTATCTGAGTGTGAGATCTCATGGATTTGGGACTTTTTTGCATGTCTTGTTCTCTCTTGTCTAATTGATCCCACACTTAGTATTTTATAGAGATTTTACTATATTTGCAACTTGATAAAATTTTCTCCCTCCTCAAAACTACACACTATGAAGTATTTAGTCATAGTGAAGCACCCTTGCCTCTTGGAACTACAAATTGTGCAGGCATTTCCTCCAAGGACTACACATTTCAAAGTCACAATTCTTAGTATTTGACCCCTATTGTTGGAAAATGCACAATTTTCTCTCCCAGTTATTCTTCCACTACACATTGTGAACTCTCAATAAAAAATCATGCCTCACTACTTTCCTAGCCTATACAACTATGCAATCCTATGGTTCAGTCTTCCCTGAACTGTGCATTGCACAATCATAGTGAACAAGATTTCCTTATTCTTTCATTGTCTCCCTCAACTGCACAGTTCTGTCTCCAAGTCCCCTTAGGCACTATGAATTGTGTAGTCATAATGAATAGAACTCCATCACTGCCTTCTAGAACTATGCACTATGCAATCCCTGTGCCTCCTCCTCAATCCTACACTTTTTCCTAGTCCAATGACTGAATTGCATGAAGAAGTTATAATAGGAAATTTCCAGATTGATGTCATATTATCATGAGTTAATTTCATCTCCAGGTACTGTACCTTGAAATTAAAGGACGATGCTTGAGGGGGATTCCAATGAAATCATGCAAAGACACACTTGTGAATTTGAAGAGACGAAGAGACTATCAAGCACAAAGATGAAGGGACACAAGATCACGATGGAAGATTGAAGATCAAAATCAAAAGGAAGACTCCATATCATGTAAGTTCAGGGGCGATGAAGATGAAAAACATGCAAGAATTATCATGAAGATACATCAAAGGTCATGAATAATAGGTTACAATATATTACTTGTTGATAAGAAGGACCGAAAGAACCATCATGAAGACATGAAGAAACCTTGGACCATCACACAATGATGGAACCTTAGATTGAATTGGAAGACTTCGATAGACCCTTCAATGAATGAAGATGAAGGAAAAGCAAATATCCATCATGAAGAATTCAAATGCATAGCAACAAGGAGAAAGGCTCGAGTTTTACACATCAGAATGAATTTCCATGTCATCAATGCCTAGTCATGGATTGTCCAAGTGTCATCACAAAGTATGTGTCAATGTATCTTGTAATTATTGTATTTTCAAGAATGAGAAAATGTAAAATGTGTGGAAGACTAAGGGTCCCAAATGTTGGAAAATCGGGAAGGGAAAAATATTTTATCTTCTTGCTAATTACGTGTGATTTACTTGAGTTATTATTTTCTTTCCTATGTTCTAATTTTTATCTCAATTAATCAAGCAATTACCAAAAGAAAAACACGAATATCAAGGAAATGAGATGTAAGCACACAACCAGGGAAAATCCCCTATATAGTGGAAAACCCAGTCAAAAACTATTCCTTAAGTAATTCAAATGAGATAGACCAAGACTGTAGACCAAAAAAAATTCCTACTCCACCAAAGAAACCTTCCAATATGTTTTAGCACATTTCAGTAGTCTCTTATTTTCCAGTAGCTTCTACCCAATATCAACCCAAAATTTTGGCCCAACTTCACCAGAATTTTAACTTCCCCAACAACTGTTGAAGTTTGCAACGAGAAACAATGAAATTGGCATCCGGAAACAACATCAAGATCCTAGTGAAAATTAAGCACCTACACTAGGGTGGGGCCCACACATGCTATTTTTAGGTGATTGTCTATTTTTAGATGAATGTCTATTTTTATTATCCCTTAATATAGATGGATACTAAACTATAATCTATTCTCAATGTGGACTTGAAAATAGTTAATTGAAGTGGAAAATCAGTTATCTAAGTGAATTTTGAGTTAAGAGGTTGGTTGGTGGGACATGTAGGTTGAATTTAGTTGTAACTAAGTGATTCTAGCTGTAATAGAGTTCGAAGTGCAGTGGTGAATTAGTTAATGCAATTTGTAAATCAGTTTAACTCAGTTAAGTGAGTTAAATTCAGTTGTGCTAGTTGTAACTGCAAATACACTAGTGAAATATCAAGTGAATTAAATATTAATTAATTCACATGTAGCGATCTCACATGAAATTGATGTTTTTACTATTATTAATTGCATGTATGTTAGATCCAGTGGAGACCCAGTTGAATTCTAGGTGAAAGGGAAGTGTAACTATTAGTTGTGATATTAGAAAAATACCCAGGTGTAGCTAAAACACCACAGGATGCCTGTGATACTCAACGCAGTTGAGGAAGGCTGAAATTATTTGTGATTAAGGATTGCATTCATCTGGAACTGCATGAGCAAGGAAGTATATCTGGAGACAGTAAATTGGCTAAGGAACTTGCCAATTTTTGTATGACAGTGTGAGACAATTATCTGATGTACTGAGGGCTTTTGTGAGAAGAGTTTTGTATGTAATTGTTTCATGATTCCTTATGGAATATGAAATATATGATAGAGGGGTTTTGAGCAATAAGATTTCCCTAGGAATATATGGTGTTGTGGTTTTGATCTATTCTTATTTGCTTCATGTGATTGGAAATTGTGTTTTTCTTAATTCTGAAAAATATTTGTAGAAGCAATTCAATATTTAACTTAAGTAAATTTTTATATCAGGTGAATCCAAGACATACATGCATGTTATATAATTTCTACATGGTATCAGAGTTGTATTATAAATTTTCTACATGGTATGAGAGAAGGAATTATTTGGGTGCGTGAGTTTGCAGAGAATATTTGAAAATTTGGATACAAAAGTTTAAAAAAAATAGCATATTGGGGTTCCTTGCGAAAAAATACCCAAATTGAAAAAAACAATCAGTCAAATAGGAGCTCGGATGAGGGAGATATCATTGATTTAAAATCATCTCTTTTGTTAGAAAATTTTGCGACGACGGGACAATTACAATGTGCGCGAGCCAAGAACCTACATGCACTGAGGTACAAGATGCATGCAAAGCTTTGAGGAGAAAATCAGAGGTTAGTGACTTGGTGGTTGAGAGGGAGCCTCTAAACATGCAACCTTCTTGGAAATACTAAGAGGGGGGTGAATCAGTATTTCTTTTCAAGTGTTAATTTTACCAGTTAGATCACCTATATTTAGAACACAAAATGAAAAATAAGAATAAATTCTTTTATTAATTTCTTCTTTACGATAAATCAAGTATAATATATGTAGGGCTCCAACCCTAGATGAAGACACCAATCTTCAATCTCCTAGGCTCCAACCTATATTTTCCAAGCACTGACTTGGACTTCCAAGGCTCCAACCTTGTCAATTCTGAGGCACCAACCTTAAGGGCTCCAACCCTATATCTGGTACAGGCTCTAACCTGGTCTCTTGAGGACACCTATCCTCTAGGGCTCCAACCCTATCTTCCAAGGCACCAACCTTGTATCTATGAGGCTCTAACCTCCTCCTTCAATTTTTCAAGATTTATTTGGTTATACTTCACGGCTCCCAATGTCTTATTCAACTAGCCCTGTCAATCTTCACTTAGCCTTCATTGTAGTCTCCACATTACGTCATCAATGAAAACCTTTTCTTCTTAGAAGGTGTCACCACTGCTCTTCATCGCACGCAAAAAATTTCTCCAACTTACCTCAAGATGACATTAGCGATGCATCATGATCTTCAAAAATATCTTCATCGAACGCAAACAATTTCTCCAACTTACATCAAGATGACATTAGCGATGCATCATGATCTTCAAAAATATCTCCAATGAGATTCAATAGGTCTGCACACAATGTCCTTTAACAAGTTTCTCTAAGATACTCTCAATACGATCTTCAATATGACTTTCAATGCATCATGGTATCCAAGGATTTCCATGAATCTTCAAAGTCAGCTCCAAGGCCAAGGATGTATACTCTAGGATTTCTCCAAAAAATATCTCCATGAGGCCTTCAATTACGTATCATGAGGTCAACCAAGTCTTCAAGAATGCCTTTGATAGGATTCTAGACAACTCTCCAAGGTATGCTCAAGATCAGCTCCAACTGCTCTTCAAGATTTTCCAAGATGAGCACCAACTGCTCTTCAAGATCCTCCAAGGTATGCCCAAGGATCTAATTCACATGGTGTCTTCAAGAGTGCTCCAAAATTATCAATTCACTGTTCTTGGCTCCAATGTTCAATTCCTCATACACATGAAAAGTAATAAAAAAACTCCTTCAGGTATGTTCCACAAATGTCTTCAAAGGATGATCCTATAACAACACTTCAAGGCTGCTAATGCATCACTGTGTTAAGTCCTTCACCAAAAACTCCACAAACTTATCAAGGTTTTCCACAAATGAGATAAATCAAATCAAGTCATTATTCTGAGCTTATTCTGCCATCATTGTCATAGGACCGAATTCTGTTGAGGCTTCCTGTTATTGGTCAAAAGGTATGGCAGATCTTTGTTGCTGTCCTAAGTTCTTTGTGACACAATATGAGCTCTTTTAGGTTATGTAATTCACCCAAACAATGTTTATCAATTTATTTTTTAACTCCAAAAAGTATTTTTCATGCCCTTTTTATTCTCAGGCAGAAAAGAAACGAGGCTCTATGGGTAAGCATAAGACTGTAATCAATTCTGTGATGTCCAAGTCCTGTGGTGTCCGTTTCCTGTAGTTGTCAAATAATGAGTGTAAGCCCCAAAACACTGATCCAATCTTAAATAATTTCCCAAAAAATGTTTTCCTATCCTCTTTGGCATCCTTTATCCTTCTTTTCTTATTCTCCGAGATTTTTGACCGAATTCCTTGCTCCAAAATAAAGTATCGTACTCATATTTATACAGATTTTTGGTTAGAATGAAGGGGCACATCTTTTTGAAGGTAGGCCGACATGAAGGACAAGGATAGGTCGGCTCAGCAATTAAATATATATTTTTTAAAATTAAAAATTAATTTTCTCACAAACCGCTAGGAGTTTCGGGGCAAGTAAAGGTTCGTTGGAAAGAGGAAAAAATCTTCTTTTAGATGGTCTAGGGCTCATTGTGATAGGCTTCCCCCAAGGTGACAAAATTTATTTTTATTTATAACTGTCCTTGAATATTTTATGTATAGAAAGTGATTGGGACAACAAGAGGTCGTTGGGTCTTCTTCATTTTTATGAATCCAACTATGTCTTTATATTACTTCCACATCATCATGAGGTCCAGAAATGAGTGTATCATCCATGTCATCACATAAATGGTGTAGTGATATGTTATGAAGCCTTTATTAATTTGTTATTGGGGAAAGCTCCAAAGTAGTTGTTCAACCATGTCATCAAGACCATTATCAAGTATGGTCATTCAAGAGTATGACGTCATCACGTGTATGGCTTCATCAAGTATAGTTCTCCACATCAAGGGTAAGGACATCATCCAGGTTCTAGGATTCTTCACGAGATTAAGGTACCATCATGGACATCTAGGGAATTATGATCAATAGGCATTTAGGACAAGATTTCTTCATAGACTTTGTTCTAGGCTTCTTCACGAGATTATGGTACCATCATGGACATCTAGGGAATTATGATCAATAGAATTTAGGACAATATTTCTTCATAGACTTTGACATCATCATTAATGGTATCCTAGTGAGAGTCATGGCATCATCATCTGGAACTAGGCATTTCAAGAATATTGACATCACAATCAATGCCATATTGACATCATTGAAAAACATGATTAAGATTCTCCCCCTTTGTCATTCATGGCAATATTCTTGCCCTTCCAAATTCTCTCCCCCTTTGACATCAATGGCAAATGGGGTGCCCAAGTACTCCCCCTATCAATCTGCTTCTTGGCATGTTGCTTCTTCATGTTTCCTTCATCAATGATAGTTCTCCATGTGAGATATGTTGCTCCCCCTGTCATGGTGCTCTTCTTTAATGTACTTGCTCCCCCTAAGTTGTATGCATGGTATTTTTTTTTTTCATGTGATGAACGAACTCCCCATGCTTACATAACCTCCTCCAGCTACAAGAAAGATTTCTGCCTTGTGATCGGGTGGAAAAAGTTGATATTGGAATCATGTTCTTCAATGGAGTTGCTCCTGAGATATGATCTATAAAAGGATGAATGTCCATGGGTGACTCATCAAAGATTTCATAGGCCCCCCATTCACGGATAACTTCTAGAATATCAATGATGACTTTATCAAGTCAACAACATGTGTTGTTCACTGGAGTGTTCAAGAGACTTCCAAATTCAACTTGTTTCCTTCTCCATACTTGCGTAACTTTCTTCTCTGGCATGGTTCTAGCTTGTGCAGGGGCCCAAGTCAAGTTACAATCATGTGCCATATGTCCAATGTTATGGAAATTGAAACAATATATCTTGTTCATGAATAAAAAATCATGAATTCTTCTTCCAAAATTTCTTCGAGGAGATTAATGGGGACCATTATATTTGTCTTTGTGATATGCGCTACAATATTTTTCCATGTGCCCAAAGTTTGTACAAGAATATCAATATCCAAGAAATATACTTTGGTACCTAGGTGATGAAGAGTTCCTTGAAGTACTCTTGAAGTCTTTTTTCCTTGGGATTCTTTGATGATATTCATTTCCTTTTGTATTCTTGACACCATATGCAAGTCTCCTTAGCGTATAATTTCTTCCATTGTTGTCTTGATCCTTCTCCTTTCCTTTCTTGGAACTGGGAGCATCAAAATTTCTTTCTAGGTTCCTCACATCTTTGTTGTTTGAAGCATTATCATTCTTGCTTGAGGATTCACCTGCATAGCCAAGACCTGATTTATCAAGGGAGACCTTTGCTAACTTAGGATGTCATCTAGGGTTTGAGAGCTTTTCAAGTTTTTATTCAGCAATTCAACTTCCTTTTCAAGAAAGACAATTTCTCCTTTCAACTTTTCACAATCTTCATCTTTCATAAGTAGTTGCTTCTTCATTTCTTCCATCATTCTTGTTGCTTCATGTGATTCGATTTTAAGGGAGATGATATTTGATTTCATTTTGAATATTTCTTAATTATCCTTTGCTAGATTGCTCTCCATTTCTTCTTTTGTTCTTGTAGCTTCACATGTTTCTGCCTTGAGAAGATTGATGTCTGATTTTAGTTTCAATATTTCTTCATCCTTTTCATCTAGTTGGCCTATCATGGTGTTTCTCTCCTTTTCTACTTCATTAACTTGTCCTTCTATGAATGCCAAAGTTTCCATCACCTTCTCAGCTCCTTGCGCTTGTTTCCTTGCTTCTTCTAGTTGAGATATAAGAGAGGAGACATCTTCCTCGTATTGACCAATATCTACTTCAAGATTGTTCAAGCTCTTAAGTCTTTGTTCAAGGTGGCTTGACAAAGTTTCTTCCATTTTCTTTGCCCAATTTATTTTTCATAGATATGACTTCTTCATGATGCTTTCTTTTATTTTGATGAAATTCCTCTTTAAGTTTGGCGATCTCCTCATCTCTTTCTTGTACTTAAAGCTTGACAAAGTCAACTTCCTTCCTTGTCTTGCCTTGGTTACCATCTTGCGCTTTCTTCTTAAGTTCCTCATTTTCATTTTTCAAACTGTTAATCTCTTCCATGGAAGCCATAAGTTTATTCAAGAGATCTTCTTCAAAGTCTTCTTTGTTCTGTTCATCTTCTAGGTTTTCTTTAGCCTTGTTGTCATCTCTCTTATCTTCAGCTTCCTTGATGGATTTTGGACATATTTATTGTTTTCGATCATCTTCTTGACTAGAGATCATTTTCAACACTCCTTTTGAGTGAAGATCATGAATTTTTTCCCATATGACTTTTTCTGATGAACATTTTTCAAAATTGGCTTTCACAGAATTTGGTAAACCATTCAAAATTGCCTTCATTGCTCTTATATTGTACTCCTTGGATTCTTCATTCATTGTGTCATTAGTAATCACTAATTTCCAAACTTCAATTCCTTGAGTCTTCAAGAAATTACTCATTCTTACCACCCATATATCAAAATTTCCATTGAACAATGGAGCCTTCGCAAATTGATTTACTTCAATTTCAATGTTTGAGGAAGACACATATTTAGGAGGATTGGAGACTTTCTTCCTTGGCTTTTCCATTTGTGTTCTAATGATCAACCTTCAAGCTGTTAGGCTTTGAGTGAAGGTATTGGCTCTGAAACCAATTGTTGGAAATACTGAGAGGGGGGTGAATCAATATTTCTTTTCAATTGTTAATTTTACCAGTTAGATCACCTATATTTAGAACACAAAATGAACAATAAGAATAAAAGCTTTTATTAATTTCTTATTTACAATAAATTAAGTAGAATATATGTAGGGCTCCAACCCTAGATGAAGACACCAATCTTCAATCTCCCAGGCTCCAACCTGTATTTTCCAAGCATCGACTTAGACTTCCAAGGCTCCAACCTTGTCAATTCTGAGGCACCAACCTCAAGGGCTCGAACCCTATATCTGGTATAGGCTCCAACCTGGTCTCTTGAGGACTCCTATCCTCTAGGGCTCCAACCCTATCTTCCAAGGCACCAACCTTGTCTCTATGAGGCTCCAACCTCCTGCTTCAATTTGTCAAGATATATTTGGTTATACTTCACGACTCCCAATGTCTTCTTTAACTAGCCCTGTCAATCTTTACTTAGTATTCATTTTAGTCTCCACATTACATCATCAATGACAACCTTTTCTTCTTAGAAGGTGTCACCACTGCTCTTCATCGCACCCAAACAATTTCTCCAAGTTACCTCATGATGACATTAGCGATGCATCATGATCTTCAAAAATATCTCCAATAAGATTCAATAGGTTTGCACACAATGTCCTTCAACAAATTTCTCTAAGATACTCTCAATACAATCTTCAAGATGACTTTTAACACATCATGGTCTCCAAGGATTTCCATAAATATTCAAAGTCATCTCCAAGGCCAAGGATGTATACTCTAGGACTGCTCCAACAAATATCTCCAAAAGGCCTTCAATTACGTATCATGAGGTCAACCAAGTCTTCAAGAATGCCTTTGATAGGCTTCTAGACAACTCTCCAAGGTATGCTCAAGATCAGATCTAACTTCTCTTCAAGATCCTCCAAGGTATGCCCAAGGATATACTTCACATGGTGTCTTCAATAGTGCTCCAAAATTATCAATTCATTTTTCTTGGCTCCAATTTTCAACTCCTCATACACATGAAAAGTAATCAAAAAACTCCTTTAGGTATGTTCCACAAATGTCTTCAAAGGATGATCCTGTAACAACACTTCAAGGCTACTAATGCATCACTGTGTTAAGTCCTTCACCAAAAACTCCACAAACATATCAAGGTTTTCCACAAATGAGATAAATCAAATCAAGTCATTATTCTAAGCTTATTCTACCATCATTGTCATAGGAACGAATTCTGTTGAGGCTTCCTGTTATTGGTCAAAATGTATGGCAGCTCTCTGTTGCTGTCCTAAGTTCTTTGTGACACATTATGAGCTCTTTTAGGTTATGTAATTCACCCAAACAATGTTTATCAATTTATTTTTTAACTCTAGCAAGTATTTTTCATGCCCTTTTTATTCTCAGGAAAAAAAAGAAACGAGGCTCTGTGGGTAAGCATAAGACTGTAATCAATTCTCTGATGTCCAAGTCCTGTGGTGTTCATTTCCTGTAGTTGTGAAATAATGAGTGTAAGCCCCAAAACACTGATCCAATCTTAAATAATTTCCCAAACAATGTTTTCCTATCCTCTTTGGCCTCCTTTATCCTTCTGTTCCTATTCTCTAAGATTTTTGACCAAATTCCTTGCTGTAAAATGAAGTATCATACTAATATTTATACAGATTTTCGGTTGGAATGAAGGGGCATGTATTTTTGAAGGTAGGCCGACATGAAGGACAAGGATAGGTCGGCTCAGCAATTAAATATAATATTTTTAAAATTAAAAATTCATTTTCTCACAAACCGCTGGGAGTTTCGGGGAAAATAAAGGCTCGTTGGAAAGAGGAAAAAATCTTCTTTCAGATGGTCTAGGGCTCATTGTGATAGGCTACCTCCAAGATGACAAAATTTAATTTTCTTTATAACTGTCCTTGAATATTTTATGTACAAAAAGTGATTGGGACAACAAGAGGTCATTATGTATTCTTCATTTTTATGACTCCAACTATGTCTTTATATTATTTCCACATCATCATGAGGTCCAGAAATGAGTGTATCATCCATGTCATCACATAAATGGTACAATGATATGTTATGCAGCCTTTATTATTTTGTTATTGGGGAAATCTCCAAAGTAGTCTTTCAATCATGTCATCAAGACCATTATCAAGTATGGTCATTCAAGAGTATGACGTCATCACATGTATAGCTTCATCAAGTATAGTCCTCCACATCAAGGGTAAGGACATCATCCAGGTTCTAGGCTTCTTCATGAGATTATGGTACCGTCATGGACATCTAGGGAATTATGATCAATAGGCATTTAGGACAAGATTTATTCATAGACTTTGTTCTAGGCTTCTTCACGAGATTATGCTACCATCATGGACATCTAGGGAATTATGATGAATAGGCATTTAGGACAAGTTTTCTTCATAGAATTTGACATCATCATTAATGGTCTCCCAGTGAGAGTCATGGCATCATCATCTAGAACTAGGAATTTCAAGAATATTGACATCACAATCAATGCCATATTGACATCAATGAAAACTTTGATTAACAAGCCTGAGAAGTAGTCTCAGAAGGTTATGGAGTAGCCACAACTGTAGATGCAAAAGAATATCTATAGATTTGATGTAGATGCAATTTCTGCAGAGCTTCCTACCATTGGGAAGTGTGAGAAAGCCATGCAATTTACCCTTGAGAGAGAGCTGGATTTACATACAGTTAAGAGTGAAACTAAAGACATGGAGCAACCACATGTGGAGGATCATGGAGTGGGAGAAACCACTCATGCAGAGAAATTTCGATCCAGATGGGCAAAGGGAGTGCATGCAACTATACCACTAGGTGAGAGGTGGGGCGACATGCATGGATAATCCCAAGAAGAAATTTTGGGCAGGATTCATTGAGATAGTGTGGATCTCATGAATCAAATCTAGCTACGAGGAGCCCACAAAGCAACAATAGCATGATCATTTAGATTGATGTAGTCATATGTCGCGAGGACATGAAATGAAAGTGATAGTGTCAAGTACTGGAGTGCAGATAAGAGTTGGCAGAAAGTGCAGGGTGTATGGATGTAGGTGTCAACAGTGTAGTGGTTCCTGAAGAAATGTGCATTAGCTAAGAAAAATTTAGAAGACTTTGATGACAGATGCATTATACTGATTTAGTTGTTTGAAGGCTATTCAGTTTCAGAAGTGTTGCATGCAAAGGTTGCATGTGCGATAAACACTAGCGAAGTGTTGCATGCAAGAGTTGCATGTGTGAGAAAATCTAAAGAAGTGTTGCATGCATGAGTTGCATGTCACATGCATGGAGTTACATGTCACATGCAAGGGTTTCATGTCTCATGCATGGAGTTGCATGTCGCATGCAAAGACATTCCTTTCATGTTGAGAGGGAGTGTTGAAGTTTGCAACAAGAAACAATGAAATTGGCATCCAGAAACAACATCCATGATCTTAGTGAAAATTAAGCGCCTACACTAGGCTGGGGCCCACACAGGATATTTTTAGGTGAATGTCTACTTTTATATGAATGTCTATTTTTATTATCCCTTAATATAGATGGACACTAAACTATAATCTATTCTCAATGTGGACTTGAAAATAGTTAACTAAAGTGGAAAATCAGTTAACTAAGTGAATTTCAAGTTAAGAGGTTGGTTGGTGGGACATGCAGGTTGAATTTAGTTGTAACTGAGTGATTCTAATTGTAACAGAGTTGGAAGTGCAGTGGTGCATTAGTTAATGCAAGTTGTAAATCAATTTAACTCAGTTAAGTGAGTTAAAGTCAGTTGTGCTAGTTTTAACTACAGATACACTAGTGAGAGATCAAGTGAATTAAATATTAATTAATTCAGATGTACTGATATCACATGCAACTGATGTTTTTACTATTATTAACTGCATGCATGTCAGATCTAGTGGAGACCCAGTTGATTTCTAGGTGAAAGGGAATTGTAACTATTAGTTGTGATATTAGCAGGCTACCCAGGTGTAGTTAAAACATCACAGGATTCCCATGATACTGAACGCAATTGAGGAAGGCTGCAATTATTTGTGATTAAGGATTGCATTCACAAGGAACTGCGTGAGTAAGTCAGGTTGTCTGGAGACAGTAAATTGGCTAGGGAACTTGCCAGTTTTTGTATGACAATGTGAGACAATTAGTTGATGTATATAGGGCTTTTGTGAGAATAGTTTTGTATGTAATTATTTCATGATTCCTTGTGGAATATACAATATATGATAGAGGGGTTTTGAGCAGTAAGCTTTCCCTGGGAATATCTGGTATTGTGGTTTTGATCTATTCTTCTTTGCTTCATGTGATTGGAAATTGTGTTTTTTTTAATTCTGCAAAATATTTGTAGAAGCAATTCAGTATTTAACTTTAGTACATTGTTAGATCAGGTGAATCCAAGATATACATGCATGTTGTATAATTTCTACAACAACAACATAATTTTTTCCCTTATAGTAGCTTCAAAACTTCACACGTGTGGGAAAAAGAAAGAGAATTTTGATTTCTTATGATTGTGAGAGACCTCCTTCTCCTTCTCTATCCTTCTTATTCTTATTCATTAAAATTCACACTTTTTCTAGCACCAGAAGTTGCATATTGAAATTCTTGTGAGAAAATGACAAATGAGGCCGAGTTGCTAAATTTATATAGTGATTTTTCTTCCCAGTTTAGGACGACTTGTCCAGTTTGAGGCCAACTTGGTGGAGGAGGACTAATTGACCTGTTTTACAATAAAATAAATTCTTATTTGACAAATAGATCCTAAGAAGGGTTCTTTACAATATGACATTGAGAAGGACACTTGACATAAACCCTAGAAACCTTCAATGGAGGCCAAAACCTAAAAAAAATTGACCCAACACGAAACCCATGCTTTAATAAGTCAATTTATTTAATAATATTTTTTCTTTCTTTCTTTTCATAAAACAATTTCATTATGACTCAAGTACAATTATGAAGACCGACACTAGTTAGATTCTTCAACACTCCCTCTTAACTAGGGGGGTATTCATAATTACCTATATCTATAGAGGTACATGGAAGACCTCTAAAACGAGCTACGGATATTTATAGCACACTCAATTATACAAACTAGATTCCTAACCATGGTAATATATCTGAGTGGGACTAAGATGGACTAAATATTTCATCTAGTGTAGGTACCATCAATATTACTAACTAACCATCAACCTAGGGATCTAGGTGCATATCCAAGGTCCGAGCTCTAAGACTAACGCCACCCTCCCACTTCGGGATTTAGACATCAAACACACATAGGAAGGCCATATGTCCTCCCAAGCATCCACCATTAGATGCTTCATATCTCCATAATAAACTAGATATATCCATTTGTCCACACATGCTTCCCAAAAGTGCATCCTTCTTTATGGAGAGATTTACCTATTCAAACACAAAACCCAATCAACAATAATTTTTCAAATATACATATACAAGTAAACACAAAACTTAGAGGTACTTAATAATCCTAATGCCACTTATATCAAGTTATTCATATGCAACTAATAAGAATCTTTTCTTCTTTCATTTCTTGAGCATCATAAATGCATCCTCAATATATTGTAGTACTTTCACCCATTATTTTATTTCTTCTTTCAAAGTATCCATCACGACTTATCATAATATGGCCTCCCTCTCAACTGGGGAGATGTAATATTTTAGTATAACTATGTTTATTCTTAACTCAAGGAGATCAACATCAGAGAAGCTATCATGGCTTCATTCCTAAGGTAATCTTGATCATCTTTATTCTTTGAACATCTTCATCATCTTGAAGATTATGTACTTGGACAACTTAAAAAAAAAGTACAACCAAATATAAAAGCATGAAGTTAACAATATCATAATCATGTCAATACAATAATGGAAGCATTATAATTTAGACATAAGATATCTAAACCTAGTTAGGTTCATAATTAGCAGAAAACACATAGTTCTAAACTTTAACTTCTTGCTAGGGTTTTGTTACAAATCCTAGAGTACAACATAAAGAAATTTAATCAAGGAATTAGCCTTTTTCTATCTAAGGCATCAATATTATTTTCAAATATATATGAAATATTCTACTATGACCCATTACAAACCTTAGATTCCATCTTCTGAGACACAAATCCTTAGATATCAACAATTTAATCAAATAACAATTCTACTCTACATTTTAGACTCTATTAGGATTTGTTGAAAACCCTATATTTTATTTTCATATTGGAAACAATATCACCATATCATAGAATATCAAAATTCTATTAGGGATATGTTACAAACCATAGAATCCACAAATTATGACCATAAAAAATTGGTTAACATACTCACATATACATATCTAGGAATTCATGCACTAACATTTCTCATCAATGTCTACTAAGTAGATCCAAGACACAAATATCAAAGCATTGAAGATAGATATACAACATTTTCATTTAGACTAGGGTTTCAATAATGCAAATGAATATATACCTAGGGTTTCATTCCTACGACAACATCTTATATAATATAAGGGTCTTGCTTATATACCCTAATTTACCAAACCCTAAATATCTAGGGCTTAAATACATAACACAACAAACCTTAAAGGACTAGGGTTTCCATCAAAACCCTAAACATATGAATGGTATTTTCTAGATTTCATCAATAACCCTTAGTAAAATAAGGTTTCATAGTCAATATTGACACACCCTTAGGTCAGGGTTTTACAATGAACCCTTTTAGGGTTCCACGAGAATAATAATATATTGAGGGTAGATTTAATCTAACGATTAATCACCCTAACAAGAATATTTGTGATTCAAAACCGTAGACATAACGATATCAATAATGTAAAGCAAGAATTTTAAAATAAAATGAACATACCTTTTTCATATGAAGAGAGTTTGATAACAAAGCTTATGGTAAAAGAGATACCTTTGAGTTGTTCCTTACAAACCTCATATAAAATTAATTCTTGAAGGGCTTCCTTTGTAACTGAAAGTCTATCCTTTGAAGTCTTCTCCATAATATTAAAGTATTTAGCAGGCTTTCCTATCAAAGGAGATTATAGAGGTCATTAGCACATAATACAAACACAATCTTGATGTGATAAGGAAACCAAAACATGAAACTATGAACAATAAATAACAAAAAAATTATATTTTGGTAAATTGGTGGAGGCTCCCTCTTAATACAACTTTAAGAGATACCTACAGCTAATCAAAATAATTCAAAAATGTCCTAACAAGTCATGTTATACCTACAAGTTGTAGAAATCAAAACATAAAGAAGAATATTGCAAAAGTAGAAGGATATGTAAAGGATAATTTCCCGAAGATTATTTAGTAAATAAGTCTTTGAATTCAGAATACTCTGTATTGTTCTTATTTGGTGGACCTTCATCAACACATTTTTCATGTTCTCTTTCTCTCTTCATATTCCTTGGATTATCTAGACAATGAATTTTGTAGCAACCCATCTTGTGAAAATTGTAACTGTTAGCACTGAATATGTTAATGGTGTAATGGCCATTGTGTGACTGTTCTCAAATTTTTATTGTGTCTTAGTCCATGTCCAAAATTTGAGTCATTTCTAATACATGTTAAAAAAGAGTCCTAACATCAAGGTATTTTTAAGTAAATAGGTGTCATAGAGTTTAGGGTCCTAAAATAAGTTAAAATCTCTATTTTGGCTCATTTTAGTGTTGAAAGTTAGTTGATGTTTGGGTAATAAAATTTCAGTCCTCTAGTCTGGAATAATAGCTACTTTTTTTGCAAATTTATTGTCAAAATAGTAAAGGGCAACTATTTCTAAGAAATGGAAGTCATATATTCCACACAGTGAAAAGCGCATCTATTTCATTGTGATTTTGGTTATCTCAGAAAAGAGGCTATGGGTAAACATGCAATCAGTTTTAAAAGTAGACAAATTAAGGCTTTGTGGCAACCAAAGTTCTTTAAAATCAAAGTGCAACTGGAATAAAATAGCTTAAAAAATAGAGTGGGAGATCCAGAGAAGAGAATCAGACAATATTTAAAGGAAGCTAGCCAGGAAATAGACTAAGGAATGAAGCAATGGAGAAGAACCACGTGCAAAAGGAATGTATGTACATGATCTAATCTTAGATCCAAAGGGAGAAGATCGACAATTGAGATTAAAGCGCACATAGAGCGACTTTGCATAGCGCATTTTTTAAAGTTTTATTGTTAGGTCAAATCACATGGTAAGTTAAGTGATTTGCGATGTGATGAGGCTAAGGGGAAAGCAAGGAAGACCGTCATATCTAGGCACAGATCAACGGTGGAGATTAAAGCGCAAATGGAGCGATTTCACAAATCACAGTTTTTCAAGTTTATCGTTAATGCTTCACATGATATGTCAAGTGATTTTAAATGTGATGAGGTGAGGGACACGTGTCGGTGTAGCACACCATCGACATTTCAAAAATCGCAGATTTTATGGTTTAGTCATTATCAGTGTAAAGTTAAATTTGCGAGCAACCAATTTGTGATTGATTCCTATTGGTCAACTAGTTGTGGGGCCCAAAACCACAATTCCGCATGAATGCATATTGTTTGGGAGAAATTGTGGTTTTGTTTAAAGTTCCAATAAACGCTGTTGATTGCACGTATATGTATGTTTATAAAACTTTCGATGCAGGTTATGAAATCGGTCCCATTTCTCTGCCACATCACCTCCACCCTCATCGCACATCACACTTCACCATTTTCAACATTTAACTTCCCGCATTTCACAATAAAACTTCTGATGCGCGATCTGCGATCGGTCCCACTTCTTCACCACGTCACCACCCCCCCCCCCCTCACTTATCATTTATTCTGCTCTATGTCTCCTCTATCAATTAAACTTGTTTCAAAGGATTTTCTTTGTAATTTCTCATAAAATGAAACTCCGCCATTCTATCTAAAAGTTTCAATTTTTTTTCCATTACAAAGGGTTTTCAACCAAAGAAAGAGAAAGGAACAGTGGAAAAACGACATAATTTCTCTCAAACAGTTTTTTACCACTACTCTTAGTACCAACACATTTTTACGAAACATCGGGCAACATTTAAGGAACAACCACACACAATTGTCACTGTTGTTTTCACTTTTTATGGAGTTGGTTGCACAAAAATGGAAGAGGAGTCTTCCCATAAAACTGCCACATCATACAAACCACTTCAAACTGTTAGCCTTAATGTTGTTATTTTCATTATGTCATAACACTCTGTAGTAAACTTTTTGATAAGCCTCACCTCTTGCATGAGGTTGTAATGACTTTTGAAATAGATTTACCTTTTTATGTGGAATATGATAGTATCATATTTTTTATATATATACCAAACTGATATGAAGTCAGGGTTGGTTGGTGGTTATTGAATTTTGACTTATATGAACTGTAATATTTTTTGTTAATGAAATGGAATAATACTACTGAGGACTTATTACCAATTTTTTGTGTTTATTGTCTACTTTATTTGTGTTTCCATATCTCCTTTCTTCCAGTTACAGTTTACAAATCATCACAATCTTATCTGTTTTTATTAGTCTCTTAAGCATGTTATGTGTTTTATCAGTTTTTGTTAGTATCACACAATGAGAATTCCTCGTAAAATATATGTTATAAAAGTGGAAGAGCATCACTCATGATAGTTATTCTTCATGATATTTCAGTGAGAATCTTGTCAGACTTGAAATAGCTTTTTCTCAATGGAATATTGTCAAACTGATACTTTTGTCAATTTATACTAAATCAGTAGATTTATGTTTTACAGACCTATTGATTCTCCTCTCATATTTCAATTTCCTCTCATCATAGACTACAAACTTGCACCTTGCTACCACATCAAGTTATAATACCCTCTTTAGTAGAACTGTGGATTTGATCGAAATATCTCTTCAGTGAATCAAAGTTTATACCATCTTACAATCCAATAATAAAAAAAAAAACATTAAAATTTCCTTAGATTTTAAGATGTGTCTGGTCAGGCGCTTGCTTCAATCCAAGTGCTGATTCCAGTGCCAACATCTTTTGGTGCGTCTGCCGAGAGATGAAGGCCTTGTAACGAAGTATTCTCCTAAGTCTAATGTTATGAATTGTTGATAATCATTTCTTGACGGTGAACAAGAATTTTTGACCTGAAGAAGACTGCAAATTTGTTCACCTGATGACTCCACGAAGAGGAAAAGGGGTTTGAAGACCTCCTTTTACAAGGAGGAATAAGAGATTTCCAACTGTTACTCCAGTTCCTGACCTAGAGAAAATCATCAAAGATGCTAAATGAAAATAGAAATTAGTTGAAGCCACATCGCAGTCAGTGAATAAGGTACATAAAAAGTACGTTCCAAAGAAAAAGGTACCTCTATCTACTTTGGAATCTAAAGAGGTTTTAGTTTCAAAAAATTATGTTGAAAAATAGCAAGTTGAAGCTACTCCTCTAGAAAATAAAGTGGATGTTGTTAACCTAGGCTCAACTGAAGATTTTTCTTACTCATCACCTAGTAAATCTGAAATAAGTATTGTTCTAGTTAAAGAAGGAGAAACTGAATTTATAAGTGTTGAAAAGAAGTCAAAAGAGTTTCTGCTAACTAAAGGGGAATTATAACAAGTATTGGCTATTGCATGCTTTCTTGATAGGGCTATTTTGGCTGAAGAAGATTTTAATACTATTTTAAATTTCCTTCAAACTCATCCTGAATACCAGTCTCTTGTCACCCCTCAGCAAGAATATTTTTCTTTCTCTCCAAATCTAGCTGTTGGGTCATCTTCCTCTCATCCACTTGAAGAGACCGTACTCAAAAGTATTACCTTTGACTTATCTGATTTCCTTTCTTAGAAAAATAAAGCTGAATTAACTCCATCCCCTCAAGAGACAACCTTAGATTCTGATTCTTCTACTGAAGGAGAAGTCAAGACATCCTCTATTCATCTTTTTGAAAACCCACTCTTCTCAGTTTCAAAGCCTGAAAAATAAGCTCAAGACCCCCAATTTTCTGCTATCCAAAATCAGAATTAGAATTCACCAATTGTAATTCCTATTTCTCAAACAAATACATCAATTGTACATTAGCAAAATATGGTTCATCCCACTCTTACAAGGATGCAACAGATAGTGGTTGCGAGATATGCACCACTTGTTCTCCCTCAACACATGCATGCACTTACCCAAGGAGATTACTTGAAATATCTTCCAAAATACATTGGGGAGGGAGAAGGAGTTTCTACTAAGGAACATTTAGTGTCTTTATATAGTTATGTTGACAATCAGAATATTGAACATGAAGATGTCTGGTCAAGACTCTTTGTTCAAAGCTTGGATGGTGAAGCTCGAAAATGGTTTAGAAGTTTGGCTCCAAATTCAATTACAGGAATTGATGAATTATAAAAGATATTTGTGAAGCATTGGGGTGATAGGAAAGACTATGTTTATTATCTTACAGAATTTGGAACTCCGAAGAAAAAGGAAGATGAGTCTTTAGCTAATTTTACTAAGAGGTTTAATAAGATTTATCGAAAAATTCCTAAAGAGATTAAACCCACTGAAACAAAATCTATGATAAATTTTGCAAATGATTTAGATTTTGAGTTTTCCTTATGGTTGAGGGATGAAAAAGCATAGATACTGACAAATATGCAAGAGGCTGCAATTGGAGTGCAGTCTAATCTCATGGCTTCTAATAAATTTAAAATATAGGAAGAAAAGGCAGCAAAAGACAAAAAGAAGATGAAAGAAGAAAATCCTTCTTATTCTAAATCTCTTTGAGTAGAATAAAAGATCGATCAAATGTCCCATTTGATCAAGGAACTTGCCTCTAAGATGTCAAAATTAGTGGTAGAAAATAAACCAACTGCTAGAGATAATCAAAACGAAGCTAATAGAAATCAGGCTCCCTTCAAGAGGCCTTTTCAGCCTCAACAAATCCTACAACGCCCAAGGAGGAATACTGATGATCAAAATGTTAAGCTTCCTTTTAATAATTTTTCTGAATAAGAACAACAAGGAAATGAGGAAGAAAATGAAGAAATAAACCACGTGGGAGAAACTTCACAGTCAACATGTTTAACATTGTAGGAATATGAAGATAGATCAATAATTTGTTTGTTTTCTGATGATATGAATGCTCAAATTTATGCACAGAAAGATAAAAAGAAACAAGAAGTTCAAAACATAAATTACCCTTTGAGGTTAAAATGTCTTATTCAACAACCTCAACAAAAATCAGATTCAGATAAACAAGCTGCTAAACAGAAGGCCAAGGTAAATGAGGTTCCTCCACCTCAAAATTCTGCCTCAATTGTAAAAATTATTGCAGAAAATAAGGAATTAGTTCCAATTTATTTTAGTTTCAAATCTTAATTGAATAAAATCAAAATTCTAGTTCCACTTCTGGAATTATTGAAAAATCCAGCATATAAAGAGTCTTTTAAGAGTTTGTTACAGTCTCCTCTCGCCCATGATTCAGCCAACCTTGAGGATGAGCATCCTACCATTTATATAGGTTGTCATGTCCAATACCAAAATGATGATAACTCACCTCCTTTCTACCTGTCACTCAATATACATGACAAATTGATGCATAATTTTTTGTTAGATTCTGGAGCTTCCCACAATCTCATGCCAAGGAAAGTAATGGATGAATTGGGATTAGAGATAACCAAGTAATACCATGACCTTTGCACCTTTGAATCTAGGAAAGTCAAGTGTCTAGGAGTGATTAAGGATTTGGTTGTTTCCCTTACCCAAATGCTTATGAATAGCTTAGTGATGGAAATTGTGGTTTCTAGCATTTCTTCTAGATTTTTGATGTTACTTTCTAGATCTTGGTCTAAAAAATTGGGAGGTACCCTTTAGATGGACATGTCATATGCTACCATCCTAGTATTTGGAGGGGAATTCAGAAGGCTATATAGGGAAACTAAAATGGCCTACATCATTAGTGATCAACGCAATCCATCAAACCATCCCAGATATGCTGAAGAAAAATAATTGGGGTCATCAATTTTTCACCTTGCTACTAATGATAATGATTTCTTGCCTGAATTAAGTGAAAAAAAAAACATTTTCAAGGTGCAAATGCACAACATTAAGAAGGAGGATAGATCTAGAAATTATACTTTGACGGAGCTTCTTCAAGAGAAGGATCGGGAGTTGGTGTAGTCCTCATTTATCCTACTCTGCAAAAGATAACCATATAATAAAAACTACAATTTGCTACCACTAATAACATTGTTGAGTATGAAGCACTTGTGTTGGGTATGAAGGCAACGAAAGATTTGGGAGTAGAACAACTAATTGCCTTTGGCGATTCAGAGTTGGTGATTAAGCAAGTGAGAAATAATTATGAAGTGAAAAATTTCAAATTGAAGAATTATAGAAACGAAGTCTAGGATTTGATTGAACATTACTTTTCAACATTTAATATAAATTTTGTCACTAGAGAAGAAAATCAAATCACTAATTCACTAGCTATTGCTGCTAGTAATTTGAAAGTTTCTCTAGATGTCAAGGCAGTTCTCAATGTTCAAATAAAAAACAAACCTTCAATTCCTGATAACATCAAGCACTGCCAAGTATTTGAGGATGACAAGGAGATTCAGAAATTTTTGGAGTGTGTAGAAGAGTTTGCAGACATACAAATTGATCATGAACAATAAATTGTTGAAAACCAAAATAGAAACCCTTTTAAGAAAACTATGGTTGGGAAAAAAATTATAGATCTGAAAAATAACTTTATTCCTAAGGGTTTGGTTCCTTTAGAAAATGTTTGATAATAATGTCATTTTTCTCAAGCTTGAAGGTAAGGTTCATGGAGACAGTACAATAGAGTGTAACATTGCTACAAAATATCAACCAAGATTAGTCAAAGTGTCCAAATTCCTTCCTCTGGAAACCATAACAAAATATATGAAATTGTTGAAGGAATTTGCTGATATTTTTGCATGGCCTTATAATGAGTTGAAAAATTACGATAAGAGCATAATGGAGCACAAGATCCTTTTGAAAATAGATGCAAAGCCTGTAGCACACAAAATCAGACACATCAATTCCATGCTGCTTCCAATCATTGAGAAATAAATCAAAAAATTATGGGAATAAAATATTATTCTGCCTTTGAGATTTTCTAACTGGATAGCTAATATAGTCCCAGTCCAAAAAAAGAATGGAGAAATAAGGATTTGTGTTTATTTTTGCAACCTGAACCGGTGCTCCTTGAAATATAACTATCCACTGCCCAAGATGGATTATATCTTGTAGAATGTTGTAGGATCCAAAATACTGTCAATTATTGATGGCTTTTTAGGCTATAATCAGATTTTAGTTGACATGCAAGATAGAGAAAATACAACATTTACCACACCCTGGGGTACATTCATGTAAAAAAAAATTCCATTTGGTTTGGTGAATGCAGGTGCAACCTTTCAAAGGGCAATGTATATTGACTTTGTGAGAGAAAATGACAGATTTGTGGTCATCTATTTGGATGACATCAAAGTATATTCAAAATATGATGAAGACCACTTGAAACATCGAAAGCAAGTTTTTGACAAATGTAGAAAATTTGGTTTGTCCTTAAACCCCAAAAATTCATCTTTTGCTATCCAAGAAGGTAAGTTATTGGGACATATTGTAATAGAAAGTGGTATCTGTATTGATCTAGGAAGAGTAGAAGCTATTCAGAAGATTGGTTTGCCCATAAATAAGAAGGAATTTTAGTCATTTTTAGGGAAAATCAATATTATGAGGCGTTTTGTTCCTAAATTTGTAGGGATGATCAAACATATAAATGTTTTGCTGAAAAAAGATGCAAAATTTAAGTGGCAAGATGAAGCAAATAATTCTTTTTTAGCAATTAAATCTCCCTTGAATGAAGCTCCAGTTTTAATAAGTCCTGACTTTGAAACAAATTTTCTGATTTTTTCATATGCTTCAAAAGAAACAATTGCAGCTGTCTTATTATGGAAGAATAACGAAGTTTTAGAGCAGCCAATTTAATTTTTCAGTCATTCTTTAAGGGATGTTGAATTAAAGTACAACTTGACTGAAAATCAAGCATATGCACTAGTTAGGGCTTTGAAGTCTTTTCGAGTTTATGTGCTACATTAAAAAATAATTTCTTTTCTGCCCGATATCACTATCAAATATGTGTTGCTGCAACTAGATACATATGGAAGGAGAGGATGATGGATGCCCAAGATTCTAGAATTCGATGTTGAAATCAAACAAACTGAATTGATAAAGGGTCAGTGCTTGGCTCGCTTGATGGCCGAATCTAACTGCAAAGGTTTAAATCTGAATGTAGAGGCAGCTAAAGGAGACGATGGAGAAGGTATGCCTAATTATCCTGAAATATTCAATTCAGATTGGTACAAGGATATAGTTTACTTATTGTTAAATTTCAATTGTCCACCTGGAATGGAGAAGTCTAAAATGAGAGCTTTTAAAATGAGAGCTATGAAGTATTGCATTTTGGAAGACCATCATTACTGGAAAGATCCTGTTAGAGTCTCGTTAATATGTGTAGATGAAGTAGAATCCCAGGAGATTATGACAGAGATACATGCTTGAGTATGCGGAGGGAATTTATATTGGATAGCCACTGCAAATAAAATATTAATAAATGGCTATTATTGGCCAAATATTTTCTCTGATGTCTTTTCAAAAGTCAAGAGCTGTGTCGAATGTCAAAAATTTTCTCGTAAAAAAAATTGCTACCATTACCTCTCATTCCTATTTCAGCAGATGTTCCTTTCCAGCAGTGGGGGCTAGACTTCATCGGTGAAATTCATCCACCTTCATCAGGACAACATAGATGGATTCTCACAGCTGCAGACTATTTCACCAAATGGATTGAAGCTATACAAACCAGAAATGCTACTGATACGATAATTATTAAATTTATGTTGGAAAATATTATGTTAATATTTGGTTGTCCATAGAAATTAGTAACTAATAATGCAATGGCCTTTAATTCCACCAATATGTACAACTTTTGTCAGCAATATGGGATTGAATTGACTCATTCCACACCTTATTAACCTTAAGGTAATGGTTTGGTTGAGTCATCCAATAAAAGTTTGGTAAGGATTATTAAGAAAATTCTGCCTGAAAATAAGAGGAATTGGGACACCCAGTTGATATATGCTTTGTGAGAAGATAGAGTAAGTGGTAAAAAATCAATTGGAATGTCTCCCTTTCAACTTGTATATGGTACAGAAACTATAATGCCTTTGCAATTAGCCCTTCCTGTGATGAAGTTCCTACAAGATCAAGTTGATCATGAAAACCTAGTCCAAAGGAGAATGCTACAGTTGATAGAGGCACACCAAATCAGAGAATCATTGCTGGAAAAAGTTTATAAGTATGAGGCTAAAGTAAAATCTATTTTTGATAAAAGAGAAGATCAGAAGCTGTTTCAGGAGAATGATTTGGTGTTGCGTTGGGATGCTAGGATAGAAGACCATGGAAAGCATGGTAACTTCGACAATCTGTGGTTTGGGCCATTTAAAATTAATGAAGTTTTGGAGAATAATAATTTTATGCTCAAACATTTGGATGATGATCAGTTGACTGAAGGCCCAGTCAATGGTCATTTTCTTAAGAGGTTCTTTATTTAGTAAAGTCAGTTGAGTCACTCCATTGTAAATATCCGGTGTGATGTTTCAATAAACTCCATGCCCAATGGTACTTAGGTCTATATATATGGTCAGTCTTGAGTTCAGTATGTCAATGGTCAATCCTAGTCACTATTTTTAAGAAGTGTTCTAAGTTTCAAGAGTTTTTGAAGCACTTAGTCTACAGTCCTTGAAGCCTCATAGGGAGGACTTCATCCCCAATAGGAGCCACTTTTAGCACTGAAAATGTTAATGGTGTAATTGCCATCGTGTCACTGTTCTCAAATTTGTATTGTGTCTTAGTCCATGTCACAATTTTGAGTCATTTCCAATAAAAGTTTAAAAAGAGTCCCAACATCAAGGTATTTTTAAGTGAATAGGTGTCATAGTGTTTTAGAGTCCTAAAACAAGTTAAAATCTCTATTTTGGCTTATTTTAGTGTTGAAAGTTACTTGATTTTTGGGTAATAAAATTGCACTTGTTGGGGAAAAATAATTGCCTATCATTTAATTTGTCAACCTGGGGTTTCGTAAGCTTGTGAAGCATGCGTGCCCTATATGTGCTAGAAGTTATCTTTTAGTTTAGATCAATCTAACTATAGAAGAATGAAAACCAATTCATCTAATCTATGAAATCAAATAATGAAAATGAAATTCAACTAACCTATGAAATCAAGTAATGAAAAGAAAGAAAAAAAATTCAAAAGAAAATATAGCGCACAATCACATTTGTAGGAATTGAAATTTTAATGTAAGAAAACATTTCAAAGCATGTAAAGAAAACAACTAAGGTATGTTCAATCACTCCAGCATCCAATATGAGAGTATGATAGAATCACCCTCTTGAGATGATGTATAAGCAACCAATTATACTTTAGTCTTTAAATCTAGGAAATCAATTAAAGCATGCAAAGGGAAAACTCAATGATTGCATAGGTTAGATATTCAAGCATTTAGAAATATGATAAAATCACCTTCTTGAAATGATCTTTAAGAAAACTCAATTATACAATTGAATGAGAATCTAAATCTAGAAAACAATGTAAAAGCATGTAAAAGCAAAGCTCAACGATTGCATAGGTTGAACATTCAATCACGCAATTTGGAAGTATGACAAGTCACCTTCTTGGCCTGATCTTTCCAATTATACAATTGGCCGAGGATATTAATCTAGAAAACAATGTAAAATCATGTGAAAGAAAAGCTCAATGGTTGCATAGGTTGAATATTCAATCACCCAATTTGGAAGTATGACAAGTCACATTCTCGACATGATATTTTAGGAACATTCAATTCTACAATGAATTGATAGGTTGATCTAAGAAAGTAAATAACAGAACATGTAATGAAACTAAATAACTATGAACTCTATTGCCTCAAACTTAATCCAATTGGAAAATAGATAAATATTTCCTCTTGAAATGTTCTTAGAAAAGAAAAGATTGCACAATCATTCTAAAACTAATACTAAGAAAGTAAATAAACTTTAATCTATAAAAGAAAGTGAATCTCACACATTTTAGGTAGTTGATCTAAAAGTATGAGAGATGGTAAATTGAGATGCTCCATATGTAAGCAAAACCAAGTCAGAATGAAGGAACATTCATGAGTAAGGTGCCATAATCTAATTCTGTATTCAAAGCTTGAGCATAACTCCAATTTTACACATGATTTGATAGGAGAAAGCTTCCCATATTTATACAAAAAGATGAGAAGCTATCTCATTAATGAGAGTCCATGAGTCTATCCCTATATCTCTAGAGTTACAATTCAAATAGGAAGTGATAAGGCACATGTCTTCTTAGAGTTACAATACAAATAAGAAATGAGACACATATCCTTATGATCCATGATCTTCTCCATCCAAATTCGAATTTGGACTTATGAGGCCACATAAGAGTCTTTTTGAAGCTTATTTTTGACCTACACATGGCAACAAACTCATTCCACTTATTAGGTATAAGTATGTGCATATTATTTTCCAAATTTTAACCACAAATTCACTTAAAAATACTAGGAATTAATAAAGTTTGGAAAAACATAAATGTAACCCAATAGTGGTAATGGTAAGGTAAATGTAATGAAATGGAGGTGGAGTGAAGGTGATAATATGGAAATGTAAGTGAAAATGTAATGAAAGTAAATGAAAATTTCAAGGCCCAACATACCCCCCAACTGAAGCTATTGCATGTCCTCATGCAATCTATTATATTAATTCTTTTTGATCCTTTGAGATTTGGCTTAACTTTTCATGATCCCTGTTATGAATATAATTCATAACTAATATAATAAATATAATTATTAAATAATTAATTAAGGATTATGAAAATCGTGAAAGGGCACCTATAGGGGTATATAAGTAGGGCCTTATTGTAAACATTCAATCAATCATATATACATTTTATTAATAAATTATTACTACAAGTACCTCTTGTGTATTTTACAATTTAAAGTCAACAAGCTAAAGTTTTGTTGCTATAGTGGTATCAGAGCCATATCGAAGCCATCAGAGCCATGGCACACAATATAGTCTTACAAGCCTATGAAAATAGTATACGAACCTATGAAAATTGTTTACCATACAATGTGTCGTTACGTGAAGATCCTGAAGAAAGTGAGAAGATTAAAAAATTCAAGAAGCATTTCAGCGATTAGAAAATTCATGTGCAAAAGTTACAACCCGTTTTAAGAATTTTATGGAAATCCATCATAAGGAAGATGATGCTGAAAATAAAGATGGTGAAGAAGATGAAGCAGTCAATGACTATAATATTGAAGATTATGATTCAGATGAAGCTGGTCTTGACATGGATGAAAGTAATATAGATAAAATTGTTGAAGAAGATGAACAATTTCATAAAAATGTGGAAAAATAAAAATATGTTAATCAGAATGATGATAACGACTATGAAGATCAAGGAAAATATCTTGATGAGAATGACAATCACAGAAGGGTACAAGAAGACTCATCTTCCTCAGTTAGGCCAAGACCTGTTGCACCCCCACCATTCGACAGAAATAACAGGGGGGACAGAGGAAGCAGAAACATCCAAGTTTTAAAACCAGACGTAGATATCAAATATGCTAGAAATAAAATCCAGAAATGGTTGGAAATTGACGCGAATGGCGATACGTCTAACTTATTGCTTGAATTGAAAACCTTTTTGAGTGAATAATTTGAACATCTGCAAGATGAAAAGCTGTTCAAAGTATCTGCAAGCCCTTTCGAAAATGGTGGGTTAGAAGTGGAAGGCAATCTGCCGTCCTTGGTCATTAACGAGGCTTTTCCATCGAAAGAAATAACTGAGAGTGTTAAGGATGATCTCCGAGAAGCATTCCGCAATGTGCTAACCTATATTGAAACAACCAAGCCTAACTTTGTGAAACCTACTTTTTTGGCTTGTTTTGGCAAAATTCTATTTCATGGTGATGGGTTAGCTTGGCATGAATGATTTACTGTGGACATGTTGGCAAAAACTTTGAAGGGTGAAACTGAACTTCAAAATTTAGAGAGACTTGAGATATTCGTGATCAAATCTGACCCATAGAAGCTTGTTCAAATCTTCAAGCAATTAGCAGAGCAGCCGAGTTTCTGCCGCCTCCAATCTATGTATGAAATGATTGTGAAAAAACTAGCATTCGCCCAACACTTCAATGCCATTGAAGAAATATTGGACCAGTTATTTTAGGCAGAAAATTCAAATGTTCGCTGCAATGCATTGCTTTTGCCAGTAAATATGTTTCCTCTGGAAGATCCAGTGGCATCGAAAGAAGAGAAAGAAATTTTGTTAGAGAAGCAGTTTATGCTCCTTGAGAAATTGTTGGTAGATGATTGTCGTGATGTGCGCCCTGTGGCTGTTGAAGGTGCTTACCGAATTCTTCGTCTATTCTAGGAAGTTGTACCATCTACAATTACAGTGAAACTTTTGTCCAAAGTCATGGATGAAATGGCACATGACACAGCTAGTAGTGCAATCAGGTGTGCAGTGGTGGATGGAATGATATATGTAAATTTTTGTAGATGTTCTATGCTTGAAGCAACTTTACTTTTTGTTACAGCAATCACACAAATAGTTAAGTAAAATGTTGATAGAACATATAAGTGGATCTTATAGAAGACAAACCAAAAACAGAAAAATGTGATGGTGCGTTATGGCGGTCAACAGGATGCTTCAACCAGCAAAGTCTCCTTGATCATCCAACCCAGAATGTGTCACAACAATCCTCCAAGTAGCTATCGAGTCAACCCAAGTCAACTCCAGAAAAGTCAACGCTATCCAGAAAAGTCAACGCAAGGCAGCAAGCTAAAAGTCAACGCAGCAACAGTTCGATCAACCCTTTGACCTCGATTTTTGTGCCAAAGTGTACGACCTCTTGAAATCAAACTCTCCAACAATTTTCAGCCCTTTCGGACCATGCATTGACCAAAGTCAACGCTGGTCAAACTATCTTCAAAACCCTAGCTGCAGAAATTCGTCCTTCCTCTTGGCTGTACAGATTTCGTCCTTCTTCTTCACACGTGTGGGCTGAACTTGTCCTCCAATGAGCTCGTACTAAATCAGATGAGAGAAGAAGATGTGTGTTGAGTTGTTGTGAAATTCTCTCCAACTTTGCCTGTATTTATATCCATCATTGGGGTGTGTGACACATCTGCTGGGGGTGTAAAACCTTAAGGCCGACCTGCACATATAATTTATTATAAATAATAAATTCAAAATAAATGTTCTGCTCATCGGATTAAGATATATTTTATTGGATTTTACACCTCTCCGAAAG
>JAXQQM020070641.1:0-11239 GCA_034641835.2 Pinus albicaulis
ATACAATCCATGAGCTCGATTTGAACAAACAAAATCTCTTTCATCCACCTACAAATTTTTTTACAAGTTTCCTTCAAACAAAATAAAGCAGTGTTGAGGATTATTCCACATGTAGATATGCCAAAACTCGTCTAACAAATAGAAAAATGTACTTAACATACTGATTTATATTCTTTAGTCATTTGAATATATATCTTCTTTGTTGATCCTGGTTTTGGCCAAGCCCCCAATATTTAGAAAACATTCTTATTAAATCAATGAATCTTGGAGCTTTATGGAGTTGGAATTTTGTTCTTTGTGGTCTTTCCTACATCTTGTCAGAAGGGGGGAGGGACCTAAATTTTTCTTTAGCACTTCTAAAAGGGATGGAGAGTAGGAAGCCTTACCTTCATCAACCTTTTTGCAGATGTTGAATCACCACCAATATTTCTCTCATTTTTTTCCAAAAGTGGCTTCTTTTTCTTCCCTCAACTCCTTGTCTTAGGTTTGTTTAGGGATTATGTGTAAGACCTCTTCCAATGACCTTTGAGAACCTAATTCTTTAACCTTCTCTACATGTACACTTCTAACATCTTTATTTGTGTGATGACCTACTTTCTTATTTGGCTTATCATGGATTTCCTTTTCACCCTTTGATTTTTTGTTTGTAAATCCAAAAACCGAAGATTCCTCATGATTCCTTGTATTTCTAGGTGAATGAAAAACCTTTTTTTTTTCATACCCTTAACATCTATTTCCACCTCATTTTATGACTTATCCTCTGCTAAAACAACATGTTTTTATGGAATAATTCCTGCTTTCGAGGACATGAAATTCTCTTGTTATTAAGATCTTTGATCCTACTGTGTAGCTTGGAGCGCAGGGTCCTCTCCCAGATTTGCGAGTCCTTATGATTCCATTTGATCTACATCTTCATACCTTCTATGATCAATTTCCTTTACTGTTTCCTGACTTGTATCTCCTTCGTCGAGATCGCCCTCTAAAGAGGTGAAAGGGTTAATTGATCTAGTATTTTTATCAGAGTATGCTTCTCTTCCTTGCTAGATTGGATCCGCTGCATTCTTTCCTAAGGAGGTGTGAGGCTCCTGAGACTCGAGGACCTAAATTTTCTGATATTTTTGTTGATTCGCGCCCTTTTTCTTCATCTGAGTCTACCATTGTCCTTCATCTTCTTGGATATCTGTAATTTCACCTTTTTTGGGGCATTTTCTTATGAAGTGCCCATAATCATGACATTGACTACACTTGAACGAAGTCTAATCATAATCTACAGGTTCGATGAATGACTGATTATCTATAGAGATTTCGATTGCTTTAGGAAGACCTTCTCTAGATTAATTTCAACACAAATCCTAGCACAAACATACATTGAATCTTTAACCATTTCCAACATTTCTCAAGGTATCTTCCTCTCAACAATGAAGAGGGAGATGGGGTAATTTGACCCAAATTGGAACAACATATGGGACATTCCATATGTTAAGCCTGGTAGATTGAATGTTGGACCTGATCACTTATCATGCATTGAGAATGTGGAAGAACCTTTCAGTCTGGAGGACGGATTACCTGATGCGCAAATATTTACCATTAAAGTGGTCGATGAACACTTTGCAGATATCATTCACTTTCTAACTACTGGTAGTGCGTTTGCTGAATATTTGGTGCAACAAAATAAGGAGTTGGTTACCCGCGCAACTGACTCTACATTGATTGCTGGTCAACTGTACAAATTGGGTGTGGACGAAGTTTTAAGAAGGTATGTCTTAGAACATGAAAGACAAGACATCTTGGTTGAAGCTCATGGGAGTGTGGAAGGAGGCCACTATGCAGGGAAATACACTGTGCAAAAGGTTCTGCGTGTTGGATTATGATGGCCCACACTACACAATGATGCACATGCATCTTGTCAAGCTTGTGATGCATGCAAAAGAACAAGGAAGAAATCACGTAGAGATGAGATGCCATTGCAGTCGTAGATGGCTCTGCAAGCTTTTGATAAATGGGCCATAGAATTTGTTGGACCTATTAATCCTCCTGGAAAAAAGGCTGACGCATGCTATATCATCACTACAACAGACTATGTAACCGGATGGGCAGAAGCTAAGCCAGTAAAATATTGTACTACAGACATTTTTGCACAATTTATTTTTGAAAATATCTTGACTAGATTTGCGTGCCCAAAGATATTTATGAGTGATCAGGGTACGCACTTTGTCAATGAGACTATTGAAGCTCTGACAGAAGAATTCAAGATGCATCACCAGAAGAGTACTCCCTATCACCCTCAGGAAAATGGTGCAGTGGGAGCCCTTAACAAGATCCTCGAGGATGCACTTACAAAGATCTGCAATGCAAACCGAAATGATTGGGACGTGCGCATACATGTTGTCTTATGGGCTTATCGGACCACATGCAAGAAGTTGACTGGTAAAACACCATTCAGGATGGTTTATGGCTAGAAAGCCATCATGCTAATGGAATACATCAGTCCAAGCCTGCGCATCGCAGCACTAACTAATATGGTTGAACCAGACATCATGGAGGAACATCTCTCACAATTGGTTGCATCAGAAGAGGATTGGTTTATTGTCAACTTTCATCAGTAAGTCCAGAAGGTGCGTGAGAAGGCCTAACATGATAGGCACATCTGGAAGAAGACATTCAAGGAAGAAGATCTGGTTTTATTGTACGACAGTCAGTTTTTGCGCCACCCAGGAAATTTCATAATGCATTGGTTGGGGTTGTATATTGTGAAGGAGATCACTAATGGAGGTGCAGTGTGCTTGGTCACGTTGCGTGGTGAGAGTCTTCCAGGGTATGTCAACGAAAGCCAATTGAATTCATATAGGGATAACCCTGTTCCTACCAAATTACTATATGGCCGAAGAAAAGAAGTTCACTTGTCTGCACGCTACGCAGAGGGCATGAACAGGCAGGTGCAACACGAGCGCAAAGGTTGTGCGCGGCGAGAAAAACTGGCCGTTGGAACAATAAATCTGGGTGAAAACCTGATTTTGTCGTTGGATGGAGTGGCTTTTCTTAAATTAATGATAATATATTATGGGATTTTTTACCTTTTTACGGGGATAAGGTGCCATTAATGAAGTTCCGACCATTTTTACCATGGATTTCCTATAAAAATGAGGAAGCAGGTTGCATTCAGTTCTTTTGTTGTTTGAGTGAATTGTGCCCTGAGATTATTAGTGTGTGTTGTATGTCTACCTGTGAGACTCTTGTGCCTGAACTAAGTAATCCCAAGTTTATATTCAAGACAAGTATGATGACCACCAACCCCGTTGATAAGAGTGGGCAGTCTGAAGAGCTATCTGTGCCCATTACGACGTCTACCGAGCACAGCTCTAAAGAAGTTCATGAAGTTTTCCCTGAGGTCCATGAAGTCATATCAACACCTGCCAAGGGGAAGGCTAAGGTGACTAAGGGATCGTCGTTGAATTTGCAGACATCCCCTAGGCAAATCACATCCCCATGCCAGGTGCTAAAGGACAGATCTCCTATGGGTGATCCAACAAAGAGACCTACGACCACAACTGAGGAGGTTGTGCTTTTTGTCGAGCCCATCTCGTGGCTCCCAAAGTATGTGAAGTCATACAGACACTCTGTAAAATCCCCGAAGGATTTGGATACGGTGCGCGCCTACCTGCAGATGCCATTGATCCCTGAGGCGGTCCCGTTGGAGGGGGAGATGTTTGGGAAGCTCCCATCTGTGAAATTTAATGAATGGGATCTAGCCAGTGAGAAGACCTTCCCAGAATTGGCGTCGGAGTACTACCTCGAACGCGTTATGTACACTAGAGTGGTAAAATTAGAGCCCATGGCTTGGGCACGTGGGTTGAGTAATGCCAGAATTATAAACTTGTCGAGGATTCCTGACATTGGAAGATATCCCATTACTGATGCATGTGTGCACCAACTGTTGGCTTTGGTGCACGATGGTTGTCTTTGGATTAAAAATCGAATTCCAATTGATGACGCGCTGATGCACCTGATCATCGGCCTGCTAAATAAGGGACCTAACCCTATGGCCAATTACAGAAAGAGCTAAGAGCAGAAAGTCGCTACGAAGGTGAAGAACGACTATAAGGTGGGGCGATACCAGGGGCTTCCTGGTTTAGCATATCACATATCCAACAGTGCGCCTCGGGACATTAGTGTTGGCTTGCAAAATGATGTGCAAGTGCAGGCCTAAGGTGGTCCCCGTGCATGTCATCGCACTAGCAGGGCAATGTGAGAAGGCGCGAGTTTCAACTGGTCCCAATTCCTCTGCACTGCATTCTTGGAAAATGTGCACGAGGCATAGGAGGAGGGTAAGAAGTTTTGTTATTCATGGCTACTCCTTCTCATTGCTCTGGTTTTGTGGGAAAAAATAGAGAATGCAGTCCTCCGGGATAGAGCCTGGTGTGTTTGAAGGGGCACCCTATGCCAACTTGTGGGATTCCACAGACCCTAAGCGTGTCATGGAGAAGAAGATATTTTGGGTCTTATTCGAAGGAGGGTCGGCCATAGCTATCCACTCACGCCCTTGATTGTCCCCAGCTGCATATGACAAATATAAGGTCATTGCAGACTCTCAGGTTTCTATTCATAATGTACAAATCCGCGCGCGCAAGGATAGGGCATGGTAAAACCTACCCTACATAGTGACAGAGGCTGAAATTGAGCATGTCATTGTGACTTGGCCAACAACATGGAAAACTGGGCTCAGCTCTGCCAAGCCTCTCACAGCCTCGACATCAAGAAAAGAGACGACAGATGCTACCAAAGAGACAGAAGCTAGAAAAGAAGCCGAGAAGGGCGCAGAGATAGAAGAGGAGAGGGAACCTGAGGTGGAGAATGAAGTTGATCTCGGTGGTAGAGATGGAAAGAATGGCAGTGAAGAGGAGTCCCTCAGATGCACCAACCGAGGAGATGAAACTCCCAAGTGTGTGTGCAAGAAGAGAAAAGGATCTAAGGCAGGAAGCGTAGACAATGTCACCCTCACAGAGGATGATCTGGACAAAATCACATATGTGGCCACATCTGCCTCCGAAGATTGATGGGTTTCACTAGAGGAGCAGTATAAAGCTGCGTCGGACGCAATTCAGGCAGGTCTATAGGTACTTCAACTGAAAACTGACAACATTTAAGCGAGTGTTGCTCAGGTGAGGCTAGATCAAGCAAGTGTGAGTACCAGTGTCATCACCAGAACAAAAGATATCTGAATCTGACCCTTTTCTGGAGCTGCAGTCACCTTGGAGCTACCCGGCTTGCACGCACATGTGCAGACGTGCTCCAAGGTTGGTATCAAATTGTCCATGCTTCCAAGCGGAAAGTTGCACATGATCCAGTCCATTATCATAGACGAGCTACAATGTCGAGAGGCATGCATGCACCAGCAACTCACGAAGGCATAGCATATAGTTGCAGCACATACACAAGAGTATCTGTAGGCTCAAACATCCCAACAAGCAGCGATGGTCCAACGCGTAGAGTTAGAGATTCTAATTGATCACCTCTAGAGCTTCCTCAGGTTGGCATCCCTGCCTCTGTCGTGCCTCAGGACAAAGTCGAAGGATTAGTGGCCACCTTGAAGTCCTCCCGCTCAGAGGTCCAAGCGATTAAGGCATATTTTGAACAACAGATTGCAGAGTTACAAGCCAAGCTCCAGCCAAAGACTCTGCCCAAAGTACGAGCCCAACGCGTTGCCCTGGTAAAGGAGGCTTCATCCAGCATTGCAGCAACATTTGACAAGGGCACCGAACTCCGAGATACAACCATTGGATTATGGACTTCCATGCATACAGACCCCCATGTATGAAATATATCACAAGATCTATGTGCAAAGGAACAAACTTTTGATGAGCTACAGGAGGCGTTGCCAACACTTGTTCCTGCTTAGAGAATGGCTCGCTTGAAGACAAGCTAGGTGTTGAGTGACGAAATTGAAGATCTGCGCCGCAAGAAGTATATCCTCACCGCCCATATGAAGCCATGGGCTGAAGAGGCCATCAAATTATCTTGGGACATAGACATTGTCGTGAAGACCCTCGGTCAAATGTAGCGGAGCATCAATCTCGCAACAGAAGGACCTATATCAAAGAAGTTGGTGAGGGAGGTTCAAAGCATTGTTGTTCAAAGTACGGTTTTCCTTGCGCCCTTCACCACATCCATTGAAGAGCTGAAGATCAAAATGAAGGCCCCACCTCCTCTATGACTTAGGACGAGTCACAAGATTGTGTTGGGGGACTGTTGGAGCAGGGTCCCATAGGACCACAATTTTGGGACAAATATTAATATTTTTGTTAGTTTTGAGTTGTGCGCACTGTGCAAGGAAGATTCAAGGGGATTTGGTGTTCCGAATTTATGCAGGAACGCAACAGAATAAACATATAACCATAAATACAAAGATGCAGCGAAAAAATCACTTCATTTCATTAATATCAAAGAACTGAAATTTCTTACAAACAGAATGGAAATAAACTAGGTAGGGCGCTAGTAGTTATCTCTGAGAAGAGATGTGGCGGCTACAGGTCTCTGAAATGAGTTGCAATGAGGCTCAAGGGCCTATTTATTATTTAGAAACAATGGAAACCCCTAAACATCCAAAACCCTAACCCTAGGAGATGAAGCGCCAAAACTATGGGCCCCATTTGGGTAAATTGGTGTTTCAACTTCCCGGGGACGTAACTTTGGCATACGATCTTTGTTTGATGCGAACCATACCTCGTTAGAAATATTTGTCTGAGGACTACAAATTTTGAGTGACAAAGATCAATCCATGGACCCATGTTGCTCCGGTTTTTTCCACGAAAAACGTCGTTGCAGGGCCTCAACTGACTCAGGACGCTCCGGACCAGAAGCTGCTAAAAATAGTAAGTTGTCTGAAAATGAAAAAATGAAAGAGATAATGGTGGGGCCCCAAGTGGAATAGGTGGGTGACCCTAAATATCCACCCCTGGTCCATTCCTCCCCCCTTAGGAAGCAATGGTCCCCATTGTGTTAAGTTCCTCTGTTAGCCCCCCTATAAATTTTTGGCAAGCAAACGGGGGCTAAATTGTTTTTGAGCCTTCAAGGAATGCATTTCCTCTGAAAACATAGTCTCCTTGAAGCCTCCATGTGTCTTTTATCCTTTGATAAATTCCCCTCTGCTGATTCCTATTATAAAGCCTCTCTGTTTGTGAAGAAATGCCCAAAGGCCCCCTTTTCCCTCTTATTTCAACCCCCAATTAGATTCTACTTGTTTCCCCTTCTATTTCCCTTCTTACCTTTTTGAATTCCCTTTAATTTCTTCCCTTACCCTTTGTTGGCCATCATTCCCCTTTATTCCTCTATCGTACCCCTTCTTGCCTTTAAATCCGTTGAAATGGGCTTAAAACCCACTTTTAACTTTACCATAGGCCTAAACCACTTCCCCTTTTAACCCCCGCCATACATTATAATAGAACTTTATTATAAAGTTTCATATGTTATATAACCCACTGCTTATGTCGCATAGTCGCAAATCTCATGTTCGTTGTGTGATCGATCCATCACAAACATTTGCGATGCGCTCCCCCGATTGCATTTCCCCTCTGTCGCAAGTTCTCGCATCGCAACTCCGTCCGATCGCACTCATCGTATATCGCAGTTTCATCATATGTATTCGATTGATCCATCACAAATATTTGCGATGCGATCTGATCGCGTCGCAAATATTTGCGATGCGATCTCCCATCGCACTTTCCCCATCGCACTTTCTGCCCATCGCATTTTCTCCCATCGCACTTTCTCTATTTGCGATTTGCGATCTGCGCCCTTGGGTCCCACCGTACTATACCTTCCGCCTTTTCATATAATAAAGGGTCTTCCCTTTGTAAACGGGAAAAATGTTATATTTTAGTTTTACAAAGGATTTCCCCCATCGCATCGCAAACTTTGTGTTATCACTCCGCTCCACTCCCATATCCCTTTTTGCGATTTGCGATTGCGTTTTAGCCCTGGTCCCACATCGTGCTATTCTTCCCTCCCACTTCATTGTTTTTCCGATTATTTCCTTTGTATTTCGCCCAAATGTTTAACCTTTGGGTTTTACACTAATATCTTTTTCTTCCGCCTTTCTCCATTACTTCTGTTGTTTTCACTATTCCGCCACTGTTCCTCCAGGCCTCCAAAGCACTTCTCCACCACTACTGCCCAGGTTTATAACAGGTGTATTTTATTACGCAGACAGCACAGAGAGGCCGTTTCAGCATTTTCCAGCGGACCAGCAGAAGTAATTCAGAGGGGGTTAATGCTTATAATTAATGTTTAACCCCACATTCAAAGGAAAGGACACAGTCTGAAGATTTAAGCACACTGTCAAAAGCTTACTTGTGTTTAATATCAGTAGAGTACTCTTCTCCAAATGTACACCTTCCTACAAGAAATCTCCATGCCTCCTCGAGCCCTGAAACGATTAATTACACTAACTGAAGCCCATTCAAGACAGTCAGGCAGCAGTTATGGAGTGGCCTTGCAGTTTTCCCATCCAGTTCATTTATTCCAGAATGAGTTCCAGACCGCCGTAAGGACTTAAAGAACATATCAGAGGTCAATCTCGACCTGACAAACGTCTCCAACCAATCTACAGAGTACAGCACAACGCCATTAAGCAGAATGGACTCGGTTTCCTCCACCATTTCTTCTTAATGAGACTCATTTAATTGTTCACCTACTTCTGTTTCTTCCTCTTCTCCTATAAGAATCCCCGAGAACATAATGTAAAGGTTGTTGTTGTTGTTGCCTTGCTGTGGCAGTTGCTGTTAGAGGGATTCATTCTTGACTGTTAGAATAGTCGTGGGAGGGAGTAGCAGAGTAGTTGTATGTAATAGGCTGGGAGGAGAAAGTCTGGACTATATTAGCCATTGAGCTCAGTGTACATGACTGGTTTTGCATCAATTAATCAAAGCACTTTTCACAGGATCCTGGTCTATTACTATTGGTGATGTTTTTCCTAACTCTGTTTATTACATTTTCATACTTTTTCATGTTCTTCTTGTAGGCAACAGAAGTATAACATAGGATTCACCCTTATTAGGTGCCCTATGTTTCCTTCTCTCCCTACCTTTAATGTTTTATGCCTTATGTGCTATCTAAGAGTTGATTTCAGTTGATTTAACCAGTGTAGTGGATGTTATTGCCTACTCTCTGATGTATGAATTGGTTGAATCAGTTCTTAGATGTTCTTGCTGGGTTTGAGATGGAAGGTTTGGGAACACTGGGGATGAGTGTTAGCCCTGTCCACTAGGATCCTTGCGCGACCAGCTGGCCTTTCTAAGATCCCTTTGTAATCTTATCTCTGTCTTCCCTTGGAGTTGCTAAAGCAGACCTGGAGTTAAATGACCTCTGGTCTGATCTATAAGTTGCCCCTTTGTCCACCTTTGAGAGCTGCCTTTGAGTATGTCCAAGCAGGTCTGGAGTTAAATGACCTCTGACCTGATCTATAGACAGAAATTGGGTGCCTCTCCTTCTTCCACTTTCTCTCCTTAATGTTCCATTCCACCATCTGCCTAAAAGATCCTTTAGTGTAGATGACTTTCCCTTTGAAAGCCTTGGCTAATGGATGCAAGTAATTTCCTTTCATGACTCCATAGCCCAATGGATGGCACTGTCTTGGCCTATCCTCTTTGCTGAAGCCTCCTGCTGTTTTGTTTCCTTTCTCCCATTACTTTCTCAGTCTATGATCTCCTGACCAACCCAGCAACCAACCAACCAAATCATTTAAACCTCCCATATGTGCTTCATAACTAGCCTAATACCTTATTTGAGCTTCAAAGATATATCATTCTTGCTCTATTTGGAGAGATCCCTCTCCGGGTCCAGGAGGGCTAGATCCTAGGGCCCCAAAGTGGTTTGATGTTGTCTCATCTTTTGGTATTGCCAAATCTTCCAAAACATGGGAACCCCAACACCTCCATGAGATGAGGAAACCTCTGTTGGACTTGGTCCCTGGTGAACCACTTTCCTTGGTGTAGGAGTTGGCTAGCTTTGACAGCCCGATACAGTTTGATATTCTGTTGGCGAGTGTTCTTGATTTGCATGTACATGATACAATCTGTGGTGGCTTGTTCCATGCAGTCTAGGTTTAACTATGTTGGTGTGAGTTGTTCTGCAATGTCAGAGGTGTCCAGTAGAGGTGGGAAGTAAGGACGACGGTCCACATTGAATACTTGGTGAGACCAAGCAATGGGGGAATGCGAGCTGCTTGAGGAATTTTCCCTCTGGCCTTGGTGATGGTGTACGGCATGTATAGGAGCGGGTGAAGCTTGCGATGGGGTCCAGTGAGGCACTCCTTCTGCAAATGTAGCCACACTTTGTCACCCACCTAGAAGTTGTGTGGCACCCGATGTTGATCATGGTGTTGCTTGTACTTAGCATTAGCTCTGTCCAATATGTCATGAACCTGTTGGCAGATGTGTTGAATGCGCTCGATGAAGCTATTTTCTTTGTCAACTTCCGACTGGACATGAGCCAAATCGGCCTGAGTAGCCGCAAATGGCATGGCTACGTCAATGGGACATAGTTGTTGGAATCCCAAGCCCACCTGAAAGGGTTTGTGGCCAATTGAGCTGTGGAGAGCCCGGTTATAACTGTGTTGTACATAGGGAAGGCTCTCGTCCCATGTGCGTGGATGCTTGGAATTGTACATGCGCAGAATGTGTACAATCATTCTGTTGACGACCTCTGTCTGGCCATCTGTTTGGGGATGGAAAGCTGTGGACTTGGTGAGCTTGGTATCCAACATCGACCAGAGGCTGGACCAAAATGTGCTGAGGAACCTACTATCCCAATCTGATATGATAGACTGTGGGATCCCAAAGTGCACCCACACTTGTTCAAAGAAGAGTTTAGCAGTGGCTTCTGCTGTGATATTCTTCTTGCAGGCCGCCATAATGGACATCTTCGAGAATCTGTCGACGACCACAAAAACACAGTCATTTCCCTGCTTAGTAGAAGGCAGGCCTGACATGTAATCCATGGAGATGGATTCCCAAGGTCGACTAGGGGTAGGTAGAGGAGTATATAGGCCTTGCTTCTTGATGGTAGGTTTGGCAATGGCACAAGCAGTGCAAGATCTGATGTGCTTCTCGACATCCTTTCGAAGGTTCGGCCAATAGAAATACTTCTGTGAAACTTGATTTACTATTTTCTCGACACAGAAATGCCCGGCGACTCCAGCTGTAGTGTGCTTCATTGGGTCTTGAAAATTTCATTCATTTCCATT
>JAXQQM020080474.1:0-17064 GCA_034641835.2 Pinus albicaulis
CCTCTCCCACCCCTCCTTCTTCTTCAGCAGAGGCCTTTCGATGTCTGCTTTCGCAGAAAGGAAAAAAACGTGCCCATCCCGAAGTACCGAAGTTCATCAAAAATCTTGATGAAATTCCAGAAATTGCTCTGCCTGAAGATCAACCGATCAAAATCGCTCTTGCTTTGGCTGACAGAGGTCTAGTGGGGCAATTTATGGATCGATGGCCAACATCAAAAGCGACTGATGAATGGGTTCAACAAAACTGGAGGCCCCTGCTGCCCAACAACGTGATAAGTTATGATGTCGGTAGAGGTTTTTTCATTTTCAAATTCACTACCAAGGAGGACCGAGATCTGGTGTTTAGAAACGGTCCATATTTCATGGGAAATCAAGGTCTCTTTCTGAATAAATGGACCCCCGACTTCGACCCTTCAGTCGATGTCCCAAAGGAGGTTCCTGTTTGGGTCCGGCTCCCCAATCTTCCAATACACTGCTGGAGCTACCAATCCCTGCAAAAGATAGGAAACGTACTGGGCAGATTCATCGACAAAGCTGATAACAAGGGCCAATACACCTGCGCAAGAATCTGCGTGGAAGTTGACTTGGAAGCTGGTCTGTCGGAGGCCATCAAACTTACAGTTGGAGACTGGCACCACTTCCAGAAGCTTGACTACGAGCAACTTCCCTTTAAGTGCAGAATCTGCCACGAGCACGGTCACTTTCAACGAAACTGCCCCAAAGCCCCATCAGGGGACAAGGTGGAAGAAGAAGGATGGAAAGAAATAAAAAAGGGCAAGGTAGTCTCAAAGCCCAACGAGCAGAAAAAATCAGGACCAATGGGGAAACCCCAGACCAGTTCCAAGAAAATACCAGATTCAAATGAAGGCCCCTCCTCAGGCGAAAAGGAGGATGCCTCAGAGAACCATGAAGAAACTGAAGATCAGTCGAAGAAAGTGAAAGAAACCCAAGAAGAAACAACTGTTCCACTAACTGAGGCTGGTCAAGGGGGATTCGAAGGCAATGACGAGCACATTAGTCTTGCCTCTGACTCAAGGGGAGAATCAGAAGAAAGAGACTCCGAATCAGACAGCTCACAAATTACTCCTATCAAATCGACCAGGGGCCGAAAATCCAAGAAGAAACAGAGAGAGGAGAAAACCTATCTGGATGTTCTCCAAGGCTCCCAGAAAACTCTCAAAGGAATGATGAACACCAGATCCGAGCGCAAGAAAAACAGGGCTCCAAAAGGAGCCGCTCCTCCCCAATCCAGTAAATAATGAAGTACGTCTCCTGGAATTGCAGAGGATTAGGTAGCAGGCTGAAAGAAGATGCCCTGAAAGACATTGTGAGGTTGCATACACCTGAAATCCTTCTCATCCAGGAGACAAAGCTGGAGGACACTCTTCTCCTCCAATCCAGCAAATTTTTTTGGCGCAAAGGCCCCGGTAGAGCTGTCAGTGCTAGAGGAGCATCTGGTGGGATTGCCTCTTTCTGGGACAGCTCCAAATATGACCTTACTCGTGAATAAAGTTACCATTACTGGATTTTCACTCAGCTCCTCCACAAAGACTCTGGTCAACAAGTAAGTATGTTCAACCTTTATGCTCCAGTCTCTCCAACGGAGAAAAAAACTTGCTGGGACTCGCTCCATTCCTTTATTTTATTGCACAATCCAGAAAACATCATTATTGCAGGGGATCTAAACGTTACACTTGCCACTGAAGAGAAAAAAGGGGGTTCTCCTGTAAGGGACCCAGCTAGAGAATGGGTAGAAGACATAATGATCGGCTGGGATCTGGAGGATATCAAGCCCTCAGCTGGAAAATACACTTGGTCTAACAAAAGGTTGGGTCCCAACCACATAGCTGCTCGTTTGGACAGATTCCTCATCCAAAACTCCTTCCTTACTAGTGGACTAATGGCCTCTTCCAAGATCCTTCCTAATTTCACTTCCGATCATAAACCCATTAGTCTCGAGCTCTCCATGGATGGTTTTCTTGGCCCCATTCCCTTTACATTTAGCTCTTTGTGGCTTCAGCAAGAGGGTTTCCATGAGGTGGTATCTGAAGCCTGGAACCAGCAAGTAATGGGATCCCCTTTCTTTGTGTGGGAAGAAAAGTTGTGGATTCTTAAGAGAAGGCTCAAGGAGTGGGCTAAATCTTTGAAAACTCCAGCTGCCAAGAGAAAAGAGTCCTTAGAAAACCTTGCTGCCCTTCAATCATCAATGGAGGATTCTGCTGTTACCCAAAGTCTGCTCCAAAAAGAAGTTGAGTTACAAAAAGCCCTTCATAAAGCTAGTAGGGACGAAGAGGAGTATTGGAGACAAAAATCCAGAAACTTATGGTTACAGGTCGGAGACAAAAACACCAGTTTTTTCCATAAGCATGCCGAAGCTCGCAAGCAATTCAAAAATGTATCTGAAATCCGCTCCCAAGATACTGTGGTCAAAGATTTTGAAGGCATTAAGAGAGCAGCCTTCTCTTTTTTTAAAGAGCTTTATACAGCGCCTGTTGATACTCCTATTGATCCCCAGTCCTATCCGATTGATCTAATCCCCCTCTGTGTCCAAGATTTTGTCAACAATATATTGTCTGCACCGATTAGCATGGAAGAGCTCAAGAAAGCCTTGGATTGCATGGAGCCGGATAAGGCGCCAGGGCCTGATGGGTTCACAGCTAGGTTTTATCAGTCTTGCTGGTCCACTATCAATAAAGACCTCCTGAGAATGATCAGGAAGTCTCAATCTTGCTCTAAGATAGGAGACAGTACCAACTCAGCCTTCCTGGAATTGCTTCCGAAAGAGAAAGGAGCTTCAGATTTCAGCAGATTTCGTCCCATATCGCTGTGTAATACTAGCTATAAACTGATTACCAAAATCATATCCATCCGACTCAAGAATATTTTGCCGGACATTATCCCGGAGAATCAAGGAGGATTCATCAAAGGGAGAAAGATTCTGGATAATATTGTGCTGGTTCAAGAGGCAGTTCATTCAAGTTGCCATCGAAAAGAGAAAGGAATGGTGATAAAACTCGATCTGGCCAATGCCTTTGACAGGGTGAGACATGACTTCCTGTTCACTGTTATGAAGAAAATGGGCTTCTCAATATCCTTCATAAATTGGGTGAAAGCCTGCATTGCCTCTCCTTGGATTGCGCCGCTGGTGAATGGCCGATCTACTGATTTTTTCAAAGCATCTAGGGGTTTGAGACAAGGTTGTCCGCTGTCCCCTCTACTCTATGCTATCCAAGCCTCAGTGCTCAGTTTCCAGCTAGACTTTTGTCAACAAGCCCAAGCTCTGCCAGGCCTCAGAATGGTGCACAATGTTAAAGATATAAACCATGCCCAATTTGCCGATGATACTCTGCTGCTTGGAGGAGCGAGCATTAACTCGGCCAGATCTTTTAAGCAAGAGTTGGACACTTATAAGGAAGTCTCGGGCAGCAAGATAAACTATTTAAAAAGTACAATATACGGCTGGAAATGCTCAGTCAAAGATCTGGCTAACATAGCTAGGCTCCTTGAAATGAAAGTTTGCTAGACCTGGGAGTCCTTCAAATATCTTGGGATTCCAATCTTCAAATCCATTCCTAAAGTGGCCCACTGGATGCCCCTCTTAGACAAGCTTAAGCTCAGAATACAAGCCTGGGGAGCCTCTTGGCTGAACACTGTTGGGAAAATAATTCTAATGAAATCTGTTCTTACAAGTATGCCTCTATTTCAGCACTCCATTCTGCTTGCTCCCAAATCCTTCCTCAGTAAAATGGATAGTATTCTGAGGAGATTCCTTTGGGAAGGGGGGAAAAATAATGAAAGAAGACTTCATTTAGTTAATTGGGACACCATTAAGAGGCCTTTCCTGGAAGGAGGCCTTCAAATGAGAGATTTGGCTGCACAAAATCTCGCTCTTGGCTCCAAAATCCTGTGGAATATTGTAGCTGGGAAAGCTAGCTGGAGTAAGAAAGTCCTGTGGAAGAAATATTTTCAAGGCCAGTGTTTGAGATGTTTGGATCAGCCCCCAAAAACCACCAAAGGCTCCCCAGTTTTCAAGCTTTGTCTCGCTGCTCTGGAGCATTTCAGAACCGATCTCTACTGGATCCCAGGTAATGGGAAAAAAATCAGAATCTGGGAAGACCAGATACTTGGAGATCAGCCATTGAAACACATTGAAGGCCTTGCAAATATTAAATCTTGGCTACAGTCCAACAATCTGGAAACCCTTTGGGACATATCCACCTGGACGGAGGATTCTGGTAGACTGTGGGACAGCTGGAACCTGGGAGAGGTTCCTCATCGAATGCAAAATGAAGCTACGTTACTGTTAGACAGGCTCCAAGGAAAATCCCCCACTTCAGCAAAAGCTAAGGACAAAAGAGGGTGGGGCTCCCATTCTGGCTCTTTCTCGGTCTCTGAAGGTTACAAAAGCTTGATTGCTGTTCCTAATTTCCCTCCTGACACAACGCAATGGAATTTTATTTGGGCCTTCCCATCGCTTCCAAAAGTAGACTTCTTCTGCTAGACGTTGGCTCACAACAGCATCCTTACTCAAGACAATCTGAGAAAACGTGGAATGGAAGGGCCTTCCAGATGCCCTTTGTGTAAGTCAGAGGAAGAAACAGTTATTCACCTGATGTTGTTGTGCCCCTTTGCCAAAGATGTTTGGAAGGGGGTCCTGAATTCAAGAGCTGACAGAGTAGAGCTGCCAAAAAATATTCCAAATCTTCTTCACGAGTGGATCAAGTTATCCTCGTTCAACCTAAAAAAAAAAAACCTTCTCAAGACCGCTTGGATGTGGATCCCTAAATACATCTGCTGGAAGTTATGGTTGGAAAGGAATAACAGATTGTTCAGGGGTGAAAGCTGCACTACAAACAACATTATCTCCAAAATTAAAGCATTCTTGGGAGAGACTTTGGATGCTAATCCGGCTTTAAGGAATGAAGCAGTTTTGGACAGTGAAGAGGAGCTTTGGCTGAAAGATATTGTTCCAAATTATCAAATCAATCCTATTTCCCCTACCTCTCCCCACGCTTCTTGGGAAATTCAACTGGAAGAACAGGAGTTTATAAAGTGGCGTGCTGCTCTGGAGGAACATTGTCTCTTCTTCGACGGGGCCTCTAAAGGAAACCCTGGGGCTGCGGGTGGGGGTGGAGTTCTTCTGAATCCTGATGGCTCTACTTTGCTCAGGTATCATTGGGATCTGGGCACCGAATCAAATAACAGATCTGAGGCTCTGGCTCTATGGCAGGGGCTCTCACTGGCTCTCAATCGGAACATTCACTCATTGACGGTCTTCAGTGACTCCAAACTTATCATTCAAGCGCTGAATTCCCACTCGACACCATCACAAATCCACTTAGTCCTCATTCTCAAGAAAATTAGGTACATCCTGACTAAATTTCGGAAAATATCCTTTTATCATATTCTGAGGCATCTGAATTCCCAAGCTGACCTGGAAGCCAATCTTGGTTCAGCCTGTAGCCAAAGATCTCTTTCAATCAATTCTGAAGAATCGCTCTGCATCATTCCGTAATATTCCTAAGTTCAGCACTCTCAGCAATTATGTTCACTCTCCTGCACTGTTGGTTAGCTTCTGTTTAAGAAACCAAGGGCTGCTGAAACAGGCATCTCCCAGGGTGCCCTCCCATCAAATCTCTGATCGAACACTTCTGTCACAGTTTGCCCAGCATTCGCTCCTGGATCCTCTGGTAGGCATTTCAAACAGAAATGATGATTTACATTACTATACATCTGAAGTGCATAGGAAGCTCAGACTTAACTAGATGCATATGGCAGAAAGTGAAAGTTCGAAGACTTGTTGATATCAAGTTCCAGGTTTGAGCTAATTGCATGATTGGTTCATTGTTAAGAGCGCACTAAAGTTGCTGACGATGCTGGTAAGAGCACCAAAGGTTGTATTGCAGCATATTGGTCTGACACCCTGCAATCCCAACCTTACAGCCTAAGTTGGACAGCGGCCGGAGTGGTGGCATCTATGGCTGTGCGTTTGGGCACTGGCCATCGTTGTTACAACTTCAGTATTTCAATAATTTGATGCCAGAGCATAGACAAAGCAAATCTTGTGTTTGATTAAATTTATACCTCAAAATCTCACCTCCATACAGCGAAGCAGGATCAGCCATGGTTCTTCTTTCCGTCGCTGGCTTCTATGGATCAACCAGAAGTTGGTATGTAATACCATTTTCCAGGGATTTAGTAGAAGGACGAGGAGCAGGCAATGAGCCTTGACTTATGAATAATTTCTAAGCAGCACAATGGACAGAGCAACATCTAATCCGGCAATTAGGTTGAAAACTTAGTATCCAAAGGGCTGTCCAGACAAATCTTGCATTCTCAAAGCACCTTCTCTCATAGAACTAGCAAGCTCGTAGCCGAACTCATAGGCGACATCTTCTGATGTTTCAAAGGGCGAAACCCTTATATGTGTAACAGGATTGTTAGGGTCAAACAAAGCTGTATTGTTCATGTACGCGGCAGCAGTTTTGCCGCTCTTAATCTATATAACCGTTAAAGTAAAAAAAAAACAAATTAAGCATAAAACAAACTAGTTCAGAAATTGCAACTACAAATAACTAGAAAGTGCACTTAGCTCGGTGTGGGGTCCCTCCACCCTTGCCTCGCACACTGAAAGTGCTTTCAACTACTAAAACTTCAATCAAGAATTCTTCCATAAAAACAGGTCTTGTTTGACTATCTTTGACTGGGCCTGTTAAAGCTCGGTGTGATTGAACCAACAAGTGTACATTTAATATTAGTTCCCAAGCTTTCTAGAAATGTATCCAGCTCGATCCCAAGTGTCCTGCAAATATGCAACTATGAGGCCATTACGGGAATTTCTGATCTGGTCCAAAAATGTACTTAAAATTCAATTTTTATAAAAACTTCTAAGAATTGAAAAACTTAATTTAAATACCTGTATATGCATTTATTGGGAAAAATAGGGTGAATATGATGGTGTATAGATGGATATAATGGTAATAAAGTGTATTTTCTTAAAAAAAAATAGATAAAAAACGAGGGCCAACATCTCCTCCTTGCTAATGTACAAGCATGCCCTCATGCGTGCCTTTGTCTCCTTGATCTTTTGCTTCTGTATGATGACTGCCCTGCTAATCTATGTGTGACTCTAGCTCCTAATGCTAAATATTCCTGATGAGCTACCTGTAAAAGGATGTCAAGATCCCTTTGTATTTTTCTCTCTTCTTTGTACATGTGATCTGGACTTTTGAATACTTTTGGATGCGAGAAAGGAAAAATATTCTAAGATTGGCTTTGAAAATACCCTTTTTGGAAGATACTTTGTCAAAATTACTTTGAAAAGACACCTTCAAGTTTTTCTTTTAACCTTCTTTCCCTTTGATGAACACGATACTTGCAAATCGAACCTTACTCTGCCTTCAAAGATCCTCAAATTTTGAAATGAACAATTCTCTATGTTTCTTTAAAAATAAATTTTGAAGATACTGCTCTCTGTCCTTCAAAATCAAAAATGATTTTTATTTTTATTTTTTATCCCTCAAAATCAAAATTGACATTTTTTTTTTTTTTTTTAAACTCTTCTCTGTCTATCAAAATCATTTTTAGAAAATGAATCTTTGTTCTTCAAAAATAGATTTTGGAAAAACAATTTGATTTTGGAAAAACAATTTATGTCCTAAAGAAATCAAATTTGGAAATACCTTGTATGCAACAGAACCATTCATTTACTTCCTTTGAGAAATCGATTTTGGAGATAGGAATTAAAATAACCCATAGGTCGATTACAGTTTTTTTTAGTTGTATAATTCTCCTCAAAGTCCAAATTGGAAAAATAATATTCAACCTTCTTTTCCTTCTTCAGAAATCGAAAATCGAATTCTGGAAAGAAACAATAATAATAATAAAAATATAAAAATAAAAATAACAATAAAAAATTCTCTTACAGGTCTTTGAAGAAATCGATTTTTTTTACCAATACTCTGTCTCTTTCTCTTTTTTTCATACACAGTCCATCTCCAACAATGAAAACAATTTTTCTTCGCCTTCAAATCTTCTATTTCTATGACTTCTGAGCTGCAGCAAAATCAATTAAACCCTCTCTCTATATCACCAGCAATTAATTGCTCAGAATTGACTGTGTATAAAATTTTTAAAAATTATGCCGCAGTGTCTTTGAATTCACACAACCTTGCTCTTTGTTATGTAAAAACATTTTGACTTTGTTTTTACTGACTTTTAAACTAAACATCCACCATAAATCTTTTCTCTTGGTTCGAATTTTGTCACTGTGTATGTAAATGGAATGAATTTGTTACACAAACAATTCAAAAATGCAACAAATGAAGCCATTGAGTGTTACAGATCAAACACTCCATACTATGTTTGTATTCAAATAAAAATTGAAGACTGTATATGCAACCACTAATGAAGAAATTTTCGAGTTTACCTGCTCTGACAGTGATCATCGTGATTTCTCTTAGTTTGAATTGAGTTCTTGTGTTTTAATCAGCGCCATCTTAATCAAAAATTTGCCTTAATATCTCAAATATTCACTCCTTAAATTAATGAAGAATACATGCTGACTGGTGGCAGAGACAAATTGTATGGAAATGACAAGTTAAAACAGTGGCGGAAGCACTTCATTTATAACTCATAATTCACACAAAAATCCTGAGATTTGCTCATATGAATAACCATTATTTTTAACAAGAAAAATCTGGGTTTTCTCTTACCTCATGTTTCACGGGATCTCTGCACCTTGACAGCATGCTTTGATTGACATAACTATCAGATTTCTTGGCTCGAAATCTTAGCCAGCTCTCCTTATCCCTCTGTCCTTCTTATCGCTATATCTTTTGCTCACTTTGTTGTGTTTATTTTCCTCTGTTCAAGGTTCTTGCTTTACGCAACTCTCTCTTCTTCCTTTTTTTCATTTTTATACTTATTTCTCCTTCCACGCAAGTGTTTTATGCATCCCCATGAATGCACAGTGTTCTACACCTCTACCTGAGCGCGATTTGGCTATGAGGGTAGAAACAAAAACGTTTAACACAGAGTTTGTGTTTTAAACAGTGAGCAAATATTCTATATATTTGTTTGTAGGCATTTGACCATTCCTACCTTCCAACACATACTATGACTGCGTACCTTTGACTTCCCATGTGTTAAATTTACAGCATTTTACCTTCGTCCTTTCCTCCACAATGTATGCCTACATCGCATAACCATTACTTCACGTTCTCTGCTTCACTCGTATCTCTGTTAGCCCATACTTTCATGCTTATAATTTCGTTGCATCATAAGCCCATACCTTCATTCCTTTGCATACCCATAATTTTGTTGCATCATTTTCAACTTTGGTTATGTCCTTTGTATTACTCATTGCATTTGCACTTAGGTTTGTGTCATAATTGCATTATCCGAAATATGAATCGTTTTAAACCTTTGCATACTAGTGTGCCATTCCATCAAATGATATATATGTATATTTCCTCATTGTGCCTTGTAGCTTACGTTTTACAACTTTGTTTAATTTAATTTTAAAAATGACTAGAGGATGGTCATATTTTAAAATTAAATATTTTCCATGAAACTAACCTTTTGTTTTCTTTTTGTAGGTCCAACAAGGGTTCGAGCCTTTTGTTTATGATCTTTATGTTTAAGAAAAGTAGGGCTAATGTAGTATGGATAAGGAATATGGTTTATGGAATGTTTATTAAATGGTTGGGATAGTGGATATGGATATGATGGGTAAAAATAGGAATAGGAATGTAGGTAATGAAATGTAGGTAGAATATGCATAACTAGTACTAAATTAGCTTTAACAATTCTACAATACTTTTTTTTTTAAATTGAAATTTTAAGAGCAATACTTCACTTATTGTACTTGTATTCCCTCATATAGTTTGATGTCCATGATGGTCGACATTGTATTTTTCTATAACGATGGCTCTTCCAGAATATGTAGAAATGTAGAGACTTATTTCTGCTTTGCATCTGATTATTTATTCGAAATGATGTTGTTCAGGTCCCTTCTGCAGGTTTAATTTTGACATTTCATGTCCCTTCTGTCATGTTCTTCAATATTGATGTAGTTCAGGTCCCTTTTGACATTTTTTTCTTTCAGGTCCCTTCTGGCATAATGTTCAACAATGCTTGAAATTTCTTATGTCATATGATACAGGTCCCTTATGGATAATATTCTCAATGATATCTCAGGCCCCTTCTGTATATGTTCAATGATGTATCATGTCTCTTCTGCTCAATATTTTCAATGATGTATCAGGTTCCTTCTGCATAGTATGTTCAAATATTGTATCAGGTCCCTTTGTACTTGTAATTCGGGTTCCTTCTTCAATTCAGCTACTCAAACTATTTTCATAGTTTTATTACAAGCTTCCCCCTTGCTGATGTTAAGAATTTTCCTCAAGTCTTGCATTTCTTGGAGGATTATTTCTGCAAAATCAAACTGAAGTAAAACAAAATAGAGAATTCATATTGGCCAAACAATTTTTTTTTTCGATATGAATTCGAGTTTTTATTGTGCCAGTTTCATGAATTTTCACAACCATACTCCTTTATTATTTTTGACCTTTTTCTATTTTTATTTTTATTTTATGGATGGAGGTGGAGTGTAATGGTGTTGGGAAGTATGGAGTGCTTATGAATGTAAGATAGGTTGAAGTCGTCATCTAAGAGCAGATGGATAGATAGATAAAAAATAGGTTTGGACTTCAACATGCATGATTATGGAACATACAATATGGTAGATGAATGGCATCATGAAGAATATGGCTTATGAAAGGCTTATTTGACAATGAATGTGGCTTGTCATGGTAAAACTTTAGTTCTTCTTCTTATTATTAGCTTCATGTCTTTTGCTTCGATCGTGGTCTTCTTGTAGGGTTGTTGGTCAGCCACTAAAAGCGAGCTCCATTAATTTTGAGTTTAATTAGATGAACTCAACATCTTGTGAATTCCACTTTTATTTGACTTGAATATTTTCTTTCATATTTTTAAATATTGATTTTGAAAATCCTTCATCCATGGAGTTGACTCCTCAAATCTTCCTATGACCTGCAAAAACATAACATTAGCCTGTAATAAAATCTTAGATGATGAAGGAAGAGAGGTGTACATTCTCTCTTCTTCCAAGAAATATGTATAGTAATTTCAAGCAATGCTTAAAAACAAGTCCAAAGACATATACAAAGAAATTGCATGTGTTTACCCCTCTAAGGAATAATGGTCATCCTAGACCTCCTAGCAGTATTTTGGTCACAAAATATTTGTTTATGCCTAATTAGAGTGATATCAAAGCCAAGTTAATGTGAATACATATGGCTATCTCCAGTATAAACAGATTTTAAAAATGGTTTAAAATGATATGCCAAAAAAGATGACAAGTACCATGTTTGATAGAGCTTCTTGTGAATTTTTGACCTGCCCAACAATCACTTTTTGGAGTTTGACTTTTTCGTTAAAGATCGGATCGATGTGATTCCACTTGGAGATTAAAGTAGATTTATTTTTTTATATCCAGTAGAATAAGGTTTTTAAAATCATTAGGTTTGATATCACAAAATTGGTGATTAACATACCTAGGACGCCGAGTTTGACTACGTTGATTTTAAGACATGAAGTCACTAAATGTGGAATAAATTTTTCACGTGGCATCAAAATGAGATGATTCAAATTGTGACATAAAATATACTTCAATATATATCTCCCTTAGAAATGGGTTTTGAAAATAATATTATTTGATATGTTAAATATTCCAATTAACAATCAAGACCTAAAATTGTCACCATGCATATTTTTCGACAAGCAGTTAGTATTTTGAGCATATATTTTTCATATGAATTCAGATTGAGCTTATTCAAATTTATTTGGAAACTATATTCCAAGGGATATCGTCCCTATGAATATCATGTAAAAATGTTTCGATTAGAACCCTCAAATAAATGTTGTACTAACTCTGTCCTCAAAAAATTTCTTGAAATCTAATGTTTCTTTTGATCATTTTTTTTTGTTAATTTCTGATCCAAATTGAAATTTTCAAAATGGATTTAAAAACTAGATTTCAAGAGATACCTAGTTTAAAAACTTGCTTTTAAAAATTATCCCATATGGTTGCCCAAAATAAGATTGTCCTTAATGCATTTTGTCATGAAATCCTTTCAAATGAGTATTGAACAATGATGTGAAGAATTATTTATGAGAAAAAGTGTTATTGTAAATTCATTCCGCCCATTTATTTATTTTATTCTATTCGATCCTACTCTATTATCTAAAAACTAGTCATTCTCTCAAGTATAAGAGAATTTCCAATGCATCCATTTGCGTATCAACATCATAAGTAAACTCACATCCAAGTTTGAAAAGTATTCTTTAATGAATGTTTGGACATGAAAATTTATTTGATCATAAAGATTTGATGAGAAAGAATGTTCAAAAATGGAGTGGTGTTGTGGCCTAATGACTAGTTGAAACCAAGTTTTAATATGATCTTTGTTTGCTTGGCTCTCTTTAGTTGTCATATCACAAAGTTCTTCTTGTGGCACTTGTTCAAAATCTTGAATGCACAAGGGATCTTGTGATATACATGCTAGAATTTATTCAATTTCGGGTTCTAATGTTTGATCTTCATCGTATGTGATCCATGACTCATTCATCTTCTTAAAAAGATAACTAGAAGAAGATTCTAAGTTTTCTTCTTGTGGATCCTCTTCATGGATGCTTTGTTCCTCTTCTAATTTCTGAAATGAAGATTCATCCCTAGTGATCACTCTAAATTATGGACAAGGATTTAAGAAGATCCTTGTTGTGGCATACCCTCCTTCACTAAAAGACTTCTTTAACATCATCTTTTGGATATCTTGTTGGGCAAATGGATTTTATTTTTTTTTTTGGGCGGGGGGGGTTTGTTTAATGAATCTACCCTTCTCTATCTCTAGGCATAAAGAAACATAACTAAAAGAAACACTAAGTTTTTTTTTTTTAATTGACTATGGTGAAGTATGCTTCCCTGGCAACGGCGCCAAAATGTTGGGTTGTTTAAAAGGTAAACTAACGCAAGTATTTAATTATCAATCCAGGCTAGTAGGACTTAGAAGCATCCCCAAGGTATATGAGTTTCAGTTGTGATCAAGTTATAATATGATTTATTAATGATTAATGAAATGAATATTACAAATATAAATCTAAACTAAATAATTTCTAAATTAAATTATGCAATCAGCAGCAGAAGAATCTCCTAACTTAAGAGACTTGTTTGTCCTTCTCTTACAAAATTACTTCATGAATTAGAAACCAAAACCACTAATTGAGAAATAGATCAAGATGCATGAAAAAATAACTGAAGAGACTCTTAACTAAAGAGATCCTGGTTTTCCTTCATTACAAATTCATTCATTAATAATACTATTGTTAGAAAAGAGGAATTCAGAAAAGCATTAAAAAGCAGAAAAGATGAATTCTAGCTCTAGATCTTAATCAGATAGAAAGACAGTTTAACTTAAACATTGGATTGTCCTTTCATATGCAGAATAAGAATGAGAATTATATTCATCGGCACTCACAAAACATCAACATATATCTAGTTAACAAATTAAGCATAAAACCAACTAGTTCAGAAATTGCAACTACAAATAACTAGAAAGTGCACTTAGCTCGGTGTGGGGGCCCTCCACCCTTGCCTCGCACACTGAAAGTGCTCTCGGCTACTAAAAATTCATTCAATAACTCACTATATAACAACAGCAAATGAAATAGAACATTTATTTCAATTAACTCTCCAAAGTCTCAGAAATCTCAAAATTAAGTTACATAATTTCTACATATGAATGTCTTCAAAGTCTTAGGCTTAAATAGATAAAATATGGAACAAAATCATCTAAAATGTCTCCTATAGCCATGGTTATCCTTATCCTATCCAATCATATCAATATCCTCCATAAAATCTGTTGGAAATATTGTCATTGATGGCAAAGGAGGCAGCACTCAGGCAAAAGAGGCAGCGCTGTAGCAAAGGAAGGCAAAAGAGGCACAGCGAAAGCAATAGAGGCAGCAAGAAGAAAGTCAAAATGTAACAGTCATAGAAGCACAGTGAAGAACCGTTATCGGAAGATAGAGACAGAGGCAGAGAGCAGTTACAAAATTCCGGGAATCGCACTCTCCAACCGGCGGAGCAGAGGCAGAGACAGAGGCAGAGAGCAGTTACAAAATTCCGGGAATCACTAGTATAGTCCTTTATTATGGTTAGTTTAACCCCCTTATTGTTATTATTGAACCCTTGTAACCCCCATTTTGTTATTATTGTGCCCTTAAATTATGTTTATTGGAGTGGCTGGATTACATTGTGGCTTACTAGGATTACATTATGGCCCCATGGACTCCTATATATAGAAAGGAGGTTGTGTGAATTGTATCATCCAAGAATTGTTCATTTATGTAATGTATTGGAGGTTTCCCCCTCGAAGTGGCTTATTTCTAAGACGTTCATATCTCTTTTCTTCTATTTTTGGAGCTGGTTACACAACATTTGGTATCAGAGCTTTGGATTCTAGGGTTTCGCTGCTCCAAACAGGTCATCGTGGAATTTCGCTATAACTTTTTTTCTACGAAGCTTCAGAAGCTGAAATTTTTAGGGTGTGAAGCTGAGATCTTGAGAAGTTTATTCAAAAATTTCTGAGCTTAGTTCATAATATTTTCGGAATTTGATGTGGAGATTAGGTATTTTCGGAGCTCTAACGAGTCATCGTGGAATTGCACTATGAAAAGTGCTACGAAGGTTCATTGTAAATTCATATAAAATGCTGAAAGCTGAAATCCTGAAAAGAAATTAAGTAAAAAAATTTCAGAGGCTTGGTTACAATATTTTTTGGAATATGATGTTGTGGAAGGTAGTGCTTTTTCAGGCTCCTGAATTTCATCTCAAAGAGGTGATCGTGGGAAAAGTTCAATAACTCTCTCTCTGGGCATCGGATTGGAGTTCCGTAAAAAGTGGTTGCAAGTACACGGACCGCAGTTTCTTGGCTATCAATTTCAGAGACGAAGGACAAAACAGTGACACGTGGCAAGCCGTACAAGTTCGCTTTACTGAACCAGTCCAAAGTTGGATCATTGTGGGAGATTGGAAATAACTTTGTCTTGAAGAATCCAAATCAGATCATATCTGTGGCATTTGAAAGACAGTTCAGAAGGATACTACAGCAGTGAATTTCAGATATTGAAGATTCTAAATTACAGATATAATTCAATTTCAATACAGAGCTCCTAAAAAGCAAGTAAAAGGTGTGTATTTTTTTTCCGAATTGCATAAATCTTGTTTGAAAAATCGGTTTGAAGTGATTCCAAGGGCCTATTGAGCATATATTTCAGTATTGGGTTCTGAAAAATGGCCCTAAAAATATTTGGCTCATTAAGCCTGCAAGGCTCTACTATGACTCATGAAGATGAAGAGTGGCAACATAACATATCAAATTTACAAGAGCAAGTGCGACAAATTTCGCTCTCACAAAGAGCAACAAAAAATGACATGGAAGTTTTGAAGAAAGGCGTGGAAACTAAGATGAATGGTTTGAAGAAAGGCATGAAATCTAAGATGGATGGTTTTGAATCCAGATGGATACCGCATGAAGGTGGGCATGGGAAACATGTTGTGACATGGGCTAAGATGATGAAACATGGAAGACATATGAAAGCTTATGATAGGGCAGTCTAAAAGCAGACATGGAAGGTTTGACAAAGTTGATACAAGAAAGGTTTCCTAATGGTGAAAAGATAGTAGAAGAACCTCATGATGAGAACAAAATAAATGTTAATTTTTATTTCATAAAATATAATGTTAGCGGGAAGAACCACCATATTCCAAAGATGGATATGAGGAAGCTTGATGGAAAGGATCATGTAACATGGATACTACAGATGGAGCAATATTTTGATCTCCATAACGTGCAAAACACACAAAAGGTGCGCATTGAAACTTTACATTTAGAACAAAATACATTTGTATGGTATCGATGGCTTTGCTCCCATAAAAAAATTGTCACTTGGTCAATTTTTGGGAGGAAATGATAGCATTATGAGGGGGTAAAAGGTAGCCTTCTTTGCTTGATTGATAAATCTCAATACAAAAGGGTTTAGTGGGGCAGCACATTGAGGACTTCCAAAAATTGAATATAAAGAATGCTTGGTATTCCAGGAGGAACAGGATTGTTCTAACTTCATGACTCTAAGGGAGGGGGATAACCTCCAACATTGAAGTTAAATATTTTATGAACTGATTCATTAGAGAGAAGGCATTAGGAGTTCAGCAAGGAAAAGTTGAATGTAAAGTTATGGCGACAGGAAGCCTATATCACTTCTATAAAGATGGAAGTGTTGCTACTCCTAGATTTCCCCAACCTACAAGGTTGACACCACAACAATTGGAAGAAAAAAGAGCAAAAGGGCTTTGCTACAGTTGTGATAGAAAATACACTAAAGGTCATAAGTGTGCTGAGAAGAAATTATTTTACATAGATTGTGAAGAGGAAGAAGAAAATGAACAAGAGGATATACACCAGGAACCAGCCCTAGAAGAGGAAGAAATGAATCCGACCATATCATGTAATGCACTGGCAGGAATTACCACTCCTCAAACTCTCAAGATAGCAGGACAAATCAAGAAGAAAAGGTAATAGTGTTGATTGATTCAGGTAGCACCCATAATTTTATTCATTGTAAGGTAGCCAAGGAATTAAATTGTTTCCTATACCCAGCACCAGAATGTCAAGTGGTGGTTGCAAATGGAGGAACTATAAATTGCTCTGGAAAATGCCATAATATCAAGCTAACCATGGGGGAATATGTATTGACTAGTCCAATGCTTTCCATTCCTATGGGAGGTGTTGATGTTATACTAGGAGTACAATGGTTACAATCTTTGGGGACGGTAGCTTTTAATTTTCAAGAACTTTTCTTGAAATTTTTTTCAGAAGGAAAGGAAGTCAAATTACGGGGTATTGAAGGGAAGCCGGAGAGGATAATAAGCTCTAATGTCATGACAAAGCTTATAAATAAAGAACAACGAGGAGTAAT
>JAXQQM020057775.1:0-100834 GCA_034641835.2 Pinus albicaulis
TTATTAATGTCTTCAACCAGACCATTTGCTTGTGGATAGTACGGAGTGGAACTATCATGGCGTAGGCCAAGTTGTTCTGTCAGTTCAGTCATCATGATATTCCGAAAATGACTTCCATGATCTGTAATAATAGCTTGAGGAACACCGAACCTAGCAATTATGTGATTAAATACGAATGTTGCAGCAGTCTTGCCGTCAGCTGAATATGTAGGCATCGCCTCGGCCCATTTCGTAAAATAATCTACTGCGAGAATAATATAGGCATGCCCCCCAGCCGAGTGAGGGTTACATGTGATGAAATCGATACCCCATTTTGCAAATGGACCAACAGCAATTATAGGGTGAAGAGGAGCGGGTGGCGCGCGCATTTTTCTATCAAAAATTTGACAGTTGTGGCATTTCCGAACCGCATAAATGCAATCTTTGAACAACGTTGGCCAGAAATAACCTGCACGCAATATCTTTTGGGCTGTGGCATACCCAGACATATGACCGCCACATGCTCCAGAATGACAGTCATTTAATACCTTTCAGCTTCTTCATGAGTTATACAACATCGGAAAACAGAATCCGCTCCTCGTCGATAAAGTGTATCACCAATGATATTATATTGTTGGGATTGGAAGCGTATTTTCCGTCGCTGAGTTCGTGAAATGTCAGGCCAAAAAGATTGGGTTTGGAGATACACAATAATATCCCCATACCATGGATCAAGCGTACTGATAAGAAACAAAGATTCGTCCACAATGGACTCTTCTGCCACTGTTTCAATATCAGTAGAGGGGAAATCACACATCAGTTCCGCAAAAACCAAAGATTTCTTTGCCTTGGATTTTTCAAATTCCAAGTCAAATTCTTGCAGGATAACTATCCATTTGGAATATTTGCCCCCTAGTAATTTTTTGGTCAAAATATACATCATAGGGTTGCAATCAGAAATTATTGTGGTTTTACGTAACAAGATATAATGTCTAAAACGTTGGACAAATTGAACAGCTGCCAAGGCCAATTTCTCCACATGTGTGTATTTGATTTCAGTCGGATTCAGATTTCAACTAAGATAATAAATCACATGTTCATTGTGAGATTCATCTTCCTGAACTAGTACCATCCCAATAGTGGAATGAGAAGCAGCAAGATACAAAATGTAATATTGGTTGTAGTTGGGAGGATGCAATAACGGTGCATGGGTCAACGCGTGTTTAAGTGCATCAAAAGATCGATCAGCGATCTCGTCCCAAAAGAACGGAATGTCCTGTTTCAACAACCGGGTAAAACCCTTTGCAAGCTCGGCATAGTTCGGAATAAACCTACGTAAAAAGTTTGCTTTCCCCTGCAAACTTTGGAGTTGGCGTAATGTCGAAGGAGGAGGCAATTTAACAATAGCTTCGACCTTCGATGGATCGACACGAATGCCTGATTTCGAGACAACAAATCCCAGTAATCGACCCGATTCTACGCAGAAAACACATTTATGTGGATTCAGCCTTATCCGATAATGCCTGCATCTCATAAACATTGCTCTTAAATGAGTGGGATGATCGGCCCGACGTAATGAATGTGCCGGTAAATCATCAAGATATGGCTGAACGATGTGCTTAATGTCATGAAATGCATAAGACATAGCCCGTTGAAAAGTTGCTCCAGCATTCTTTAGTCCAAAAGGTAGTTTACAATAGGCAAACATTCCCCATGGACAAATGAAAGCTGTTTTAGGTTGATCTGCAGGGAGTATGTTTATTTGATTGTAGCCTGAAAAGCCATCCATGAAGGAAAACAATTCACTACCAGCACAATCATCGATTATTTGATCGATATAGGGAGTTGGATAATTGTCTTTTGGACACGCTCGATTAATATTCCTATAATCGATACATACTCTTATAGTTCCTTGTTTTTTAGTCACAGGAACAATATTTGATACCCAATCCATTAAGGGAATTGGATAAATGAATCCTACTTTAAGTAATTTTTCAACTTCTGTTTTTATAGTAGCAGCTTTTCTAGGATGTATTTGACGTAATCGTTGACGAACAGGTTTAGCATCTGGGTAAGTTTTGATTTCATGTACTACGATCGATGGGTCGATTCCTGGCATTTCTTCATAAGACCAGGCAAAAACGTCACGAAATTCTTGAAATAGGGCTTTATAAGTCTGAATTTCTTCATCTGAACAACAAGCACCTATATGAATGTTTTCAATTATTCCTGGTTTTACTGAAATGTCAATTGGAACCGTTCTAGATATATTTTCCAAATTTAACTCAGAATGAGGATTTTGCAATGGATTCTGAGGTTCCTTGGCATATTCAGCAGTAAAAATTGAAGCGAAATCATTTTCAAAATGATCTAATTCAGGTAAAAATGAAGATCGGTGATGTAGATCTTCCCATGGTAAATCATCAACAGACAAAAACTCACGAATTTGCTCATCTGTATGAACAATTTCAGGAAATGTTGTTGTTACTGAACTAGATATAGAAAGTGATTCCTCTTGGATCCCATTCATTGGATCAATTTCGGTTGAAGAGGGGTCGGAAAAAGACTGTACAGCCTGGTACGCAATTTCAAATGGACTCAAGGGCATCACGCCATCAAATGAGTCTATCTCGGATTCAGAAGGAAGAATCCAAGGATCATCAAACATAACTGTGTCTGACGAAATCATATGAATTGTTGCAGTAGAAGGTGATACGTTAGGAGGAGGAAAGGAAAAAGTTCCTAGTAAACCAAAATATTTAACCAATCCTACTCCAACATCCTTATAAGGGATAGCCGTTTTACCAACATGCTGGATTGTTTCTGTAGAGGCTGGGTCGGACGAAAAATAAGTTAACTGATCTATTGTTACGATCTTTCCTTGATATGGAAATTTTATGAGTCGAAAGACCGAAGAGACAACAGCAGTCATAGCATAAGACCAACTACGACCCAGTAGAAGGTTGTAATCTAGAGGGGCATCAACCACTTCCACATCTAGATTAACGATTTTCCCTTCAACCCCTATGGGTAAATCCTGCAAAATACCATAAGGTTGAAAACCTCGACCATTAAAAGCTTTTAGAATCGTCGGAGATTGGTTAAGTGTAGGAGAACCAAGAGATTTCCAACACTGAAACGACATAATACACGTTGAAGCTCCCTCATCAATCACAGTCCGAAAAATAGGTCTGTTTTTGACTAACACTGGAATCTGGAAAGCCATTTGGTGAGGAAGACGTGGTGTACTAGTTTCTAAATCGAAGATTATAAGGTTAGAATCCTGAACATCAACAGCTCCTATGGCAGACAATAATAATTTACGTTGTGCTGGACAAGATTGCAACACTTCCAAAGCCGACATTGCTAAAGGAGAAACAACTAAATCTTCAACAATGTTGTAATTCTGAGCAGCTCTCGCATGTGGATTGAAAGATGATTTACGAAGAACACCTTTAGCAGGCGGTTTGATTATCAAGTCTGGATTTTGTTTCTCGATCTGTAGCGGACCGGAAACAATCAACAGCTCCTATAGCAGACAATAATAATTTACGCTGTGCTGGACAAGATTGCAGCACTTCCAAAGCCGACGTTGTTGAAGGAGAAACAGCTAAATCTTCAACAATGTTGTAATTCTGAGCAGCTCTCGCATGTGGATTGAAAGCTGATTTACGAAGAACACCTTTAGCAGGCGGTTTGATTATCAAGTCTGGATTTTGTTTCTCGATCTGTAGCGGACCAGAAACAGGAGGAGTTGTATTTGATGTGTTGGCATTAGAAGACTCTCCTTCTTTGCCATCGACGAGATTCTTAGAACCGTAATCTTGCGATCGCGTCGCAATCCGTACATGAGACATCATCATAATAGGCTCTTCTAAAGTAGTCGAGGAAGAACCAATCATCTTACTATCTTGAACTGGAAAAGGATCCTTCAAGACAGCAGGTTGTTGCGATCCTTTAACGAGTTTCGTAACTTCTTCTCGATATGGACATTCTTTCGTGAAATGATCTTGTTCACAAATGAAGCAAGGATAGCAAGGTTTACGTTTCTCGTCATTGGATTCTTCTTTATCTGTTTTTTCTTTCGAATTCTTTCTGTTTTTGTTCCTCCCCTTCTTTTTACCACTGGATTTTGATTTGGCCGTAGATGTTTCAACGACATGAATGTCGGCGGAAACTTCGGGAGAGGATTCTCCTTTCGGGGAATCAGGTAAAGTTATAATTGGAGAAGAATTCTTTGAGGATTTCTTCTTACTTTTAGAACTAACTGTACCAATCATACCGTCAGCGGCATGAGACCCTGAAGGAGCGGCAGCTATTTGACCTTGTTTGGGAAGATCGGGAATTTTCTCATGTAGAGTACCTGACTGCGTATAGACGAGGTCTAGGTACTGAGCCTGAGCAATTACTTGCTCTTCAGTAACAACACCAGCCTTAGCTACGTCTTCAGTGATCTTGGGCAACAATGATTTAACAAACCATTTTGCCAAAATTTGATCCGGAATATAAACTTTCACTAAACGTCGTCTACGTCGCCACTCATGGATATGATCAGAAATATACGTGGACGTAGATTGTTTTAGCGAAGTTAATAATTTTGTGCCATTGTCGTATCTGACAGGCAACTGGAAATGAGTTAAGAAAGATGTTTCTAACTGACTAAAATTATGAAACGAGCCTCGTGGCAACTCAATGTACCATTTGGCTGCAAGACCTATGAGTGTCCTCTGGAAAAGACATAAGCGAATTGAATCATCAATTATTGAATTAGATGCACACCAAAGGTGATAAGTCATAACATGATTGGATGGATCTTCTCCTGACTTACCTTCAAACTTTGGTATATCACTGGGCAACTTATGAGGCATTGACGGCCAGTTCTGATAATAAAAAATAGGATCATTTGTAAGGCGCGTCAAATCAGGTAAGTCCAAAGTTGCGATAAACGACAATTTACGGATAGGGTCACGAAAACCTTGAGAAGCCAAAGCAGATCCAAGAGGCGGATACCCAGGATAACTAGGAATCGGATTAGCATTAGGTATCGTATAACCTCCTGGATAACCAGGATGAATCGGACCATACTGAGGTTGTTGATAAGTATAACCAGGGTATGGTTGATAGCTCGGATTCTGTACATAGGGACCGAATTGCGGCTGTCCCTGGTACGGTTGATAAGTAAATTGAGGTTGACTCGTAACAACTGTACTTGTACCGGTTTGTCCTGCAGGCATCTGAACTGTAGTCTGAACTGAGGGTCCTGACTGAGGTACAGAGACCTGAGGAGTTTGCACGGATACGGGGATAGCCGAACTCGGGGCTACAGACACTCCAGAAACAGGTGTGACAGGTTGAACAGACGTTGCAGCAGTTACAGCAGTTTGGGGCGGAGTCTGAGGTGTACTAGGCCCAGCCTGCTGAACTGAACTAGGTGCAGGAGTTTGAATAGCTGGCTGAACAGGTTGCTGAGTTGAACCAGAAACCAATTGCTGACCAGGTTGATAAGGTAACTGCACAGTAGGCTGCAAAGGCTGTTGATATTGGGATGGATCCCACACCATCATTCCGGGGTATTGTCCCGTAGAAGGTTGAACGTAAGGACCAAAACCTGGTTGAACGTAGGGTTGATAATAAGGTAAAGTTCCGGCTCCTTGAAGAGATGGTTGACCAGAAGGCTGTTGGTAACCTTGCATTGGGTACTGCCCTTGAGGTTGATAACCTTGAGGCACGTACTGAAGTTGGGGTTGTTGAGGACCCCGAGGAGCATATTGAGTTTGGGGTTGACCTTGAGGAATGTACTGTCCTTGAGGTTGATAACCTTGAGGTATGTACTGTCCCTGGGGTTGCCCCCAAAATAATATGGATCCACAGTTTGTCCTGGGAAAAAGCTACCTTGAGGTTGTGCCCCGGGTGGTAACTGACTACCTTGAGGTTTCCCCCCAGGCGGTAATTGACTACCCTGAGGTTGCCCCCCAGGCGGTAACTGAGTTCCCTGAGGTTGACCCCCAGAAGGAAACTGACTGCCTTGAGCTTGAGGATTAGGAATGTTACCAGACATCATAAAAACTTGCTCTGCGTTCGACGTTTCAATTTTAAGTCTATCAAGACCAGTTGATAACACGTTTTCGATGGGTTGAGGAGATGCTCCTGAGAAAGTACCAGACAAAGACTGATATCCCGCAGGAACAGAAGGACCACCATGTAAGAACGATTCAGGCGTTTGAGAAAACATGGATGACTCTCCAGCCATAACAGATGACGGATAATATCCTCTGGGTGCAGGATGAAATGGAACTCGAGGTGGATAAAAAGCAAGACCCAGATTCTCTAAAAAATCAGTTAAAGAGAGATACCAGGGATTAATTCGAATGGGGCTGTAGAAAATAGATTCACGCTCCCTAAGATTTAACGATTGAGGGGAGTTGGGAAGAGATATGTCTTCATCTGGATTAGTAAGTTCTTCTATAGAAATTAGTCCAGAGGGAAGATTTTCTGTAATGATATTTCTTACCCTAGGTGAACCTGGATCGCTAGAAGTTGGTGAAATAAATCCTGAGGAAGTTTCTAACACAGAAGATTCAGTTTCAGGTTCAGAGATTTCAGGTTCGTCAGATAATTCACCAGAAGGAGAAATATTTTCAGTGACTTCAGAAACTGAAATCGATTCTTGAATATATTCTGTTGTAGGAATTTGATGATCAGGATGTATCACAATAGCAGAGCTTTCAGCTTCTGTTGATCTAAGTCTACGGCTACTGTGTGGAACCAGAGCTCGAAGCCCTTCAAGATGACCTGGTGTAAATTCAGGGGGTTTTCCTTGTATTCTCCGGGATTGTCTCGGCAATTCCGCCACGATGAAAAATTATCTAATCACACGCAAACAAAGAAAAATTTCAATGAAAACACCTAAAGTCTCTAAGAAACAAACAATTGAATCACTCGCTTAAAAAATATAAGAGTTCAAACCACACACAAACAAGTAATTTTCCGTACTAAAATCACTAGTTGGTGATGAAATCCAACTTAGTAGAATTTTAACACGAAAAGGGCGGTTGGAACAGTTACCCCGACAACCTGCTTAATGAAACATACTGGCACAAGTTTCTTCACATAACCATCTCGAGTGAAGAGAACCCCCCAGAGAGTCCAAGTGAGTCTAGTCGACGTCTGTTCCAGGTACAGTGGGATCTTCCCTCCACCGTCACCTTAGGAAAGAATCCTAAAGATTATGGTCTCTAAGGTTACCAACTGAAACAAATATACCTGGGGAAACAGTCTACGATCCGATACACACGCAAGGGCAGAGTAACAAAGCTCAATCCCCTTGAAGGCTCCTTGAACAAAATCCAAGGTTTACCGACAAGTGACCCCTGGCTCCTCGACAATGGTCTATCCGAGGTTTACCGTTTTTAATACGTGTATATCTTCTATCGTTCCCAATGAGGAAGGATTGATCACCCCACTGGTTCAGATATGATCTCGTGCTTAACTCCTTTAAGAGGAGCTTCCCCGAGCATACATGCAACAACTGGAATTCTTCCTACCGCAAGATATATCTACTTGTTTGTTTTATCTACCTTGGAGAGTTAATTACTCCCTACTCCAAGATACTAGCCTAAGCTATGTTGGTGATGAGAGCCCTAGAAATAAAAATATTACTAGATGAATTTTATTTAAGCGTTACTTTTAAGAGCTGTTTCTTAAGTCAAAGGGTGCGGAAATGAAACTTTGAATGATGTGAAGACTCGACTTCCAAAAAACACTAAACTGCACCTATGATGACATTCAATTCTTTTTCCTTTCAATGAACTTTCTATCTAAAGAAAGAGTTAGAGAATGCAATCCTTTAAATTCTTTCTTCAAACATGAACAATAATTGAAAGAAACTATTTTGTCTTTTCAATAAATTATCAAAGCTCACACGAAAACTCTTTTTCTTTTCCAAACAAAAAGCTACAAAACAATTTTCTTTCGAAAGAAAGCTACAAAACTAAAACTAATCAAAACTACAAAATCTAATCTTAAGATCTATGATCTAAATTGAGTAGAAGCTTTTTAGATTTTTATGAATGTTTCCCTTAGTTGTTCAGCAAACTAAGAATCTATTCGTTCAGATAACAAACAGATCAAAACACTCAAAATATGTTTTTACAAAAAAATGAAATTCAAAACTTTGAACCAAGTCTTTTCGAAGATTTGCAAAGAAACTAAAAGGCTTAATTTCTCAATATAGGATGTTTTCGCAATCAGGTCGGATTCAAAAGACAAAAAGAGATCAATGTAATCTGAGATACTGCAAATTGTCAAAAGTTTGAATCACCACAAAGACCAAGCAAGAAAAACAATCCAATCGGCTAACTCTTCTAGAAAATCATCAAAACATTAACACTGTTGGAGTTCACTCACAATGAATTCTTGATAGACACAATAACCAGTCTGGGCAGAAACCAAAGATCTAAAAATAAACCAGAAAAAGAAATCTAGAAATTTTCTAAAATTTTAACAGGGTCCGCATGCAACCAGTGTTGACAGGTGCGGTCCCGCACTGTGTTCTGTAAGAACGTGTGAAACTGCCCGCACTGTCAAAGTTATGCAGAGTGCGGTCCTAGGAAAAATTCTAGAAAAACTCAAAATACTTCTAAATTTTCAAAAACAGAAAAACAAATAAAGTACCCAGACAGATGTGAATCAATCAAAAACCAGAAAAAACGTTTCCTCAAGTCAAAAATAAAAGAGAACCAAAAACAACAAGTTTTTCCCCAGTGGAGTCGACATTTTGTTGTGTAGATTAATCCGTCTTGCGGACAAGACCGATCTCTCTAGTACAAAAGGTAACTAGCAACAAACAGCCAATTATACTAATCTCTCTCTAAGCATATAAGATTTATAAAAACACTATATAGGTGTAAGGCCTACCTTATGTCCAACGCTTGCTTGATTTTGTCGAAGTCCTTCCCGTGCACTGAAAGAACGTTCCTCGTGAATCTGCAGTCACAAACAAGCAAAAAGATTAAGGAGCACCTGTATAGACATTATTACAAATCATACTTATCATAATGATCAAGGAATTTATGAAATAAACCATGAATAGACAGTTTAATGAGAGAAATGAGTATATTTGTATTAACTTCAAATGTAGAAAACCTTTACAACCTGTGCCTTGATGTTGTGCAGGTCCTCCTGGGGTCCGAAGCAGGAATCTCCTCTACTTTGACAAGAATTGCACTCTTTGAACCAAGACAAATGGAGATGAGTGATTTAACCTCACAGAAAGTCTTAGTTAATTGAGACTGAATCTCAACAGCATTTAACTTCAAATCTCTTGAACTTCAACTCCCTTTGAGGCTACCCAAGGCCTCTTTTTATAGTGGAAAAGAGGAGGTTTCTTGTTCCAAATATGAAGGGATAGAATCCTCCTTCAAAGGGATAAGCTCCTTACATCAAGGGGTTAGCTCCATCAAGTGAGGGATGCATGAACCTTCTCAAAGCGTATCCATTCCCGAAAATTCCCGTCTAGAATATTCTAGAATTCACCTGGAATTCACTTTTTATCTTCATTTTCTCGCCTTTTTATGTTTTACAGAGGTCCGCACCCATTACACAAAGAACGTGCGGTATGGTTCCGCAGGCAGGCTGAGATTTAGGTGCGGGGCCGCAGGGAATGCATAGAGAAAGTGCGATACCAATTCTTAGGGGATTTTAGGGATTTTTCTCTGATTTTGAAGCTTGACATGAGGAGCTGATATATTGGACTTGCAAAAGGAGGAAGTATGAGTAATAATGACCTCATACTCATGGTAAAATGTCAAGGTGACAGTTTTCAGTGTAACAAGAATCACACAAGTAAGCTGACCTTCACCTTATTCAATAGTTATGTTCATGTACTTCATGCTGAAAAAAGAGTGTTGGAACTCTCTTTCTGCCTTTCTAGAGCAACACTCCCCCAGTAATATCATTCTGGTTGGAGATCTAAACATTGTCCTAAAACCAAGAGAAAATAGGGGAGGTAATAGCAACAGAGATCGAATTCTACCCTTGGTGGAAGATCTTTTACGTTAATGGGATCTCCTTGACTTCAACTCTGTGAAAGGTCTTTATACCTAGACCAACAAAAGAACCAGGGATCACCACATTTCTGCCCGTCTGGACAGATTCTTAGTCCAAGGAACATTCCTGATGGAAAAAAAAGATAATATCAGCGAAAATCCTCCCCAAACTTACCTCGGACCACAAGCCCATTAACCTTCCAGTGGAAGATGAAGAAGACTTGGGCCCAAGCCCCTTCCAGTTGAGCCCTCTCTGGATTGAAAGAGAAGGATTATTCGAAACTGTTTGAGCAGCCTGGGCCACTTCAATCACCGAGTCCCCAAGCTATGTGTGGGAGAAAAAACTAAAGGATAGAAAACATTCCCTAAAAGTGTGGATAAGAAAACACATCAGAACACCAACTAGTCAGAGAATAAAATCATTTCAGTCATTGGAGACCCTACAAAGGAAAATGGAAGATAAAAATATCACTTCTGAGGTGCTAAACAAAGAGGTGCAAGCCCAAAGCTCCACCTACCGCTCCTTCTGCATGGAAGAAGAATACTAGAGAATAAAATCCCGCAACTTGTGGCTCAAGGCATGGGTTCGGAACATCTCCTTCTTCCACCGCCAATTCAGAGCTCACCTCTCTTGTAATCACATCACGTAAATCACAACAGCTGAGGGATAGATTTGCAAATGGTTTGATCAAATCAAATCAGCAGCAGATAGTCACTTCAAAAATCTCTATGGCCTTGTGATATATGGTAGCGAAGAGGATATTGCAAACCTCCTCTCGAACATCCCCCATCTTGTCATCTTAGAAGACAACTAAGCCCTCTCTAAACCCTTTTCAGAAGAATAAATTACCAAATTTATCTGGTTTATGAAACCCGATAAGGCCCTTAGCCTTGATGGATTCACAATCCACTTCTACAAAACTTTTTGGGACATAATCAAATCTGACTTGCTGAAAATGATAAAAGGATTTCTAAGCAAAGAAAAGGTAGGGGGAGGCATCAACTCAACATTCCTGGCCTTAATCCTGAAAGAAATCAATCCTGAAACCTTTGGCAGATTTAGACCCATCTCCCTATGCAACGCCTCCTATAAAATCCTTGCCAAACTCCTTGTAAATAGAATCAAACCTCTTCTTGGGAGAATAATCTCCATCTCCCAAGGAGGGTTTGTCAAAGGCAGACACATACTAGACATTGTAATCCAAGTGTAAGAAGCCATCCACTCCAGCAAGCAGCGGAAAGAGAAGGGGATGCTGATCAAACTAGATATGGATAATGTCTTTGATAGTGTCAATCTATCCTTCCTCCACAAAGTCCTCCTCTCTTTTAGATTCTCCCCTCAGTTTTTCAACCTAATAAAAGCATGCACTGATAAGCCATGGATTGCACTGCTTGTCAACAGGCTACCTACATCATATTTCGAAGCTCAGAGAGGATTGAGACAAGGCTGCCCTCTCTCCCCTTTCCTGTACATTCTGATGGCGGACACTCTCAACAGAAAACTCATTGAGGAGAGGAACGTTGGGGCTCTCCCTGGCATAAAAATATCAAATGTCTTGGACCCCATAAACCATGCCCTCTTTGCTGATGATTCTTTTCTTCTCGGAGGTGCCTCAACAAGAATTCAAAAATCCTTCGACTCTGTCCTCAAAAGCTACTACACAGTCTCTAGAGCACTAATTAATGACAGGAAGAGCGCAGTGTATGGATGAAATGTGGAGCAACAAGATCTCACCCATATTGTGTAGCATCTTGGTTTCGTTGGATATGCCCAATTGGATAAAATTAAGTACTTGGGTCTGCCTCTAACAATTGGTGTTAACAAAAGATCTCTGTGGGTGGGAATTATTGGCAAAATCAAAACCAAAATTGCCTCTTGGGGAGGACACTGGCTCACCAAAGGGGGAGAACTGATCCTCATCAAAGTTGTATTGTCTGCACTCCCCATCTATCAAGAATCCTTCCTCCTGGCTCCAAAAAACATCATGGAATAGATCTCCAAGCTCTTGTGTGAATTTATTTGGCAGGGAGGAAAATGAAACCATCGAAAATTTCATCTGGAAAATTGGGAGCTTGTGAAAATACCAATTGATGATGGATGCTTACATATCCGAGATCCCTCCCTCGCTAATATTGCCCTGGGCTGCAAAATCATATGGAAAATATACGTCGATCCAAAACATATAGTCAAAAAATGACTCAGAATGCAGTATGTGCATGGAGCCCCTCTAAGACTACTGCTGGCAGAAAACACAACTACCGAAACATAGGTATGGAACCTCTGCCGCAGTATTTTAATTTTTTTAAAGGGAATTATATCGCATCCAAGGCAGTGGTAAGAAAACCAAAATATGGGAAGATCGCATAATGGGCCACACCTCTCTCAGAAAAAACAAAGATATCAAAGAACTGCGAGAGTGGTTGATTCACGCAGGCATCCATAGTTTAGATGAAATCTCTTCGTGGGACAGAAACGAGAGCTGGAAAGCCTGGGATATACCCAGATCTATAGAGCATTTGCGCCATCAGCCATTAATTCTCATAAATATGCTGATTGATTTCACACCTGTGCATAAAGAAACTGCACACAGTTGGGGCTAGGGAAAAAGTGGCATTTACTCCACAGCAGTAGGATACGGTGCTCTTCAACCACGAAAAGAAAGAACTCATCCACCCAAGATATGGAAGATGGTTTGGGATCCCTTTGAGCTCCCCAAAGTTAAATTTTTCTTTTGGACTCTAATGCACAACAAGGTTCTGACAGGGGATAATCTGGCCAAAAGGAACATTGATGGCCCTCACAGATGCGTGTTATGCCGCAATACCAACGAAAATTCGACCTACCTTTTCATTGACTGCTTATTTTCAAAAGAGGTATTGGGCATCATCCTTCATTATCTACAAGTACCTTTCCACAATACACCTCAGTGATCAAGCTCATTTCTTCCTGGAACTAGTGTTATCCTCACAACATCCCCAACAAATCACTTTGGCATAGAGTCTAGCTCTCCATCCCAAATATGTATGTTGGAAAATATGGCTTGCCCGAAATGAGCAGTTCTTCAACGATACTCCCTGTCCTCCCACAAAAGTTGCTGCAAAAGCCAAATCTCTCCTCCTCGAAGCAGTGCAACAACAACCTCACAAAGAAGATACTTTACTCCTCCTCGAAGAAAATAAATGGATGGAATCCCACGGCCCCCAAGTTAGAAAGCAATCATTGGCCTCTCCCTTCACTTTCCAACCCTAAATGGAAAATAAGAGAACCAGATGACATTTTTAAAAAGTGGTGGAGGAAGCAAATAAAAACAACGATCTTTTTTTATGGTGCATCCAAGGGAAACTCCAGGGTAGCAGGCGGCAGGTGGTGTTATCTATTCCCTGGATGGATTAAGAAGAGATAGTTTCTATTGGGGACTTGGGCAACGAACCAACAACCAGGCAGAGATATTAGGCTTTCTAAAAGCCTGCCACATTTCTCGGGATAGAGGCATCAAAGAATTCCAAGCCTTTGGAGACTCATAAATTCTTATTAAAAAGCTCAATACGAAGGATCTGTTTAACAACGCAGTTCTCAACAAGTCATTATGAAGATTAAAGATTATGTTGCTCAACTTCACCTCCTATTAATTATTCCACATCCTCAGAAGCTCTAACAACGAATCGGATTCCATGGAAAACAAAGGATTCCTTCTCTCGAAAGGAGATCTTAGCATAAATGAGGAAAGACCTCTCCAAACCTGTATACCGTGAAAGGAGACATAAATTGTAACAGGAAGTTGGCTAGCCACAATGTAACATTGGTTGATTCGACCTCGGCCCAACCTAATCATTCCAATAAATAAAACATACCCATCTAAGTTAGAAGAAAAAATATATATATTTTGAGGCTTTTGAGACATCTCATGATTAGCTTATCACATAACAAAAAAAAACATAAGATGCAATTGATTTTTCTAGGCTACTACATATGGTAGATTTACAAGATGACAAACATCACAAAAGATAAAGACAAGGAAAAAATAAATATGGATCATAGTTATCACTGTGGATTTTGTCGCCCATCGATGGATGCATCTGGCCCTGGTCATCATCTAACGAGAAGAAATGTTTGTTAATAGTCTAGCTAGGATGGTGAGCTTGTGGTCTATGCAGTCTAACTCGTGTTTTTTTTTCATGATTCTAATCACATTCTCTTGTTGTGTATCATCGAGATCAATCAAGATTGAACCCATAAGTATTTTGGCATGTGAGTAGAAGTTGATATCCTACATGTACAATGGGAACCATGAACCGTAGGAGGGTCTTGTGTCTGATATCCAACTTTTCGTAACATTCTCCACATGTGGGTCAAGGATGAAAGACTTGTTATAATGCACCTAATCTGCTTCAATATTTTTAGTTTCCTTGTGAACTAGTTGAAGTACGACTCGTGGAATCACACAAAGCCATTGTGCACTTAGGCTTGGGCCCTACATTGCGAGGATGATACAATATTATTATCAAAATAAGTTTATGTAGAAAATTGTTCTCAATTCCCACCTCTTCTCCCTGTTGAAAAATGTTCCTAAGGCATATTTACAAATGATGAGGTGTGAAATGTTGCAAGGTGATAACTGTGGATAACACAGGAGGAAGAAAATAGGTTTGCCAAGGACTAGAAGGGAGAGACACTAAGGGTGATATCACAGTAAATGGAGCTGAGAGGAGAGGGCTCTATAAAAGGCACAAAGGTACAAGAAAACATGGACAATGTGGAGTCAACAAGGAAGCCACTTAGGGTGGCTTATGGATTAACATATTATAAATATGGTGGTATTATACATATTTTGAATATGAATATAATTCTACTATTTATATACATAAAATTGGTTTTAATTTTTTAGGATCATTAAAATAAGTTATATTATGAAATTGATCCATAATAAACAATTTAACCTAGTTTATGTACTAGGGTAGCCATATAAATTAAATGGGTGGAAAACTATGATAAACATCAAACTACTTATCTCATGATACATCCCACACTCCGAAGATTTACAAATTTATAAAAATTAACTAAATTATAAATTTATTTTAAATTACTATATTAATTAGAAAATGAATTAACATATGAGTTAAATACACTATAAATTTATTTTAAATTATGTTATTAATTAGAAAATGAATTAACACATGAGTTAAATACATAGATATATATATTTAAAAGAACATGTAACTAGATTCTTAATTATGGATATTCAACCTAATTTTACCATTGAGATTGTTAAAGTGTAAATAGGCTTTGTTATAATATCTTGGCCCAATATCATGACTTGTTAATCTCACATGCTCAAAAAACCATAACTCATGTTTATACGACAATTTTTCAATTAATCCTTTTAATTAAAAGAGTGGAAGAATTTAACTACTTTTGAAATAAATTTCAACCTTTAATCTACTGTAAATTATTCTAAAATAATTTGTAAATATTAGTTAAATAATTATTTATAAAAAAATATTTTAAAAAATAAAATAATAAATAAATAAATTATTTAAAGAAAAAACTATTTCATTTTATTATGTTATTTTAAAATCCAATAAATTAAAAATAAGATAATTGGAGTGGATTTAAATTTTAATTATAATGGGTTAATGATATTATAAATGTTTTAAAAATAATATATGATATTAATGTTTATAAATTTAAGAAAAATGGTTTTAATCTTTTACTTGGAATTCTAAAATTTCAAAAAAAATTGGGTTTTTATCCATTTATAAAACAAAGTTAATGAGATATATATAATATTGAGAATTAATAACTTATTTTTAATCTTCTTATCATATAATTATTTTTTTCAAAATTAGTTATTATAATATTATTAATAATTAAAAAAAAAAAATCTTCTTTTAATATCCTTTAAAAGTAAAGGAGGAAAATCTATAATTTTTCATCACTTAAATCTTAGGCTAATTTTAATACTCTTGAAATTGAGATAGAGAACTTTCCTTTTTCAATTACCCAATTTATTGCACTTGGAGACACTCTAAAACTAGGATGGTAGCAATGTTCTAAAACATTATATAAGACCTTATGTAATGTAATGTTTTTTTTTAAGAATAAACACTCACAATTTTTTTTCATCATGAATTTTTTGAATTTTCCCAGCATGTTTCCAATTTTTTCTAGGACCTTGTGGTGCCCCAAAGGGAGGGGCAGATTTGGTAATCTCACCCATACTAACATAGTTGAGACCACCATATTTTTTGCATCAAAATCTGGGAACCATGGGGTGATGAAGAGCCCATCTCTACCTAAAAACTAGGGCCCATAATTCAGGACATTCTCCAGATCTTTCTGTGTATCAGATTAAATACTAAAGAATCATTTCGAACATATATAGATGTCACAATTGGGGTCCACAAAGAAAAGGTCCACTAGTGTAAAGTGTCATCTCTAGGTAAAAAACCACTTAACTTGCATATGACAACTTTGGAAGATTAACCTCCTGGGTTGGTACATGTTCCATTTGTTCTATGATGCAGGGTCCCCGCTTGAATTAGGGTTGATTTACAAAGTTTTGAGCCTTCCCTTTCACTGCATCCTTGAATGAGGCAAAACCACTCGGATTTCTAGAACTCGGAGCTCCATCATATAGCCTCAAAAGCACTAGTGTTTCTGAAACTTGAAGCTCCATCATGTAGCCTCATGCTTAGAATAATGGTTGAGTTACTGCAATGTAGTAATATTTCATCTTAAGGGAGTCTTGTAGAATCTTCCCTTTGAATAACATGCATTGATAATTTGTAGAGATGTCAACCTATTTTCAAGGAAATGTTTCAAATTTTCCACCAAGTCAAAGTCTTCAATCTAGAGAATGGTGGACTTTCCATTTTATCTTTTTATGAAGATATGAAATGTTTTATTTTCCATCTTAGCCCATATTTTGACCATAAAAAAGGTGGGAAAATGATAAGGGATGCACCAATTTTTATAAAATAATATCAAAAAAATGGACTCGACTATAGTGTTCCTCAAGGCTGGAAATTAGAAATATTTTCTCCTTTCAGTGTGGAATTTGCACCACATAAGGCCACATTGATGATGTACCCTCACATGTACCACAAGAATATAGTTTCTTTTCACATTCTCAGCTCCTCCTTCTGGTGTTCCTTCCTTTGCACCTCTCGATGCAATTGCTAGTATTTATTTTTTATTATTAGTACGTGGTGAATGAGTGTGCTTTGTTGGTAGAATATATATCTTAAAAACAATTACTAGTATGATATTTCAAATTCACATTTTCATGATGATTGTGCATTTTCAAAATTTAATTTTGCATTATTCATACTTTAAATTGATTATGCATTTTGAGAATATACTTTGTACTTTAAGAAATTTGTTTTACACTTTCCCAATTAAATTTTGACAATTTAAATTTTTTCAATTTGATTTATCTATCAATAAACTTAAAATTTAAATAACATAAAATTCTACTTAAAGATGAGATAAATATGTCACTACTCCAACTTATATTAAAAATGAAAAAACCCTAAATTGAAAACTAAATCACTCTCATATTTTTCAAATATTACAAGTGAATATATATATATATTAAAAATAATAGTTTTATTAATTTAAAAATATAATTAAATGATAAATATTATCTAAAAAAACTATTAATAACAGATTAACTAAAGAAAAAATATAAATTATTTAACTTCTTTTACCTATAATTTATAATTTAAATGTTAACATTATTATACTAAAAAAATTATATTTTTTCTCTAACATTAATATTAGAGTTTACTTTATCTTTTAATAAATTCAACTCTATATTAAAGTATTATCCATTTTCCTTTCAAATTTATATTAATATTGAATAATAACCAACTTCCCATGTTTCTTACATGATACATGACAAGTACTTGTTAGACTAATTATGGCCATCCTTGGCATTGATTAAAGGTACAAATGATTTAAAACCCATGGTAAAAGTTTAAAATGTGACAATAAAACGTGATTGATAATTTCTACAATCATTGAAATTGTTTGTATTATGCATTCATAAAAATGAGTTGATTTTTTTATGCTTATTGAAACATTATAGTTAGGTAAGTTGTGTTGGTGTTCAAGTAGGGATGATTTATCCACCCTAATTCGACATTACTTTTATCAATCTAGGGGCGTATCCTTTCAAGGAAACGCGCAAAGTATATGCAGGAACAACACACGATCCATTCAACCAAGGGTTTATGGTTAAAATTCAAAACAATGTCGTGAAGTCAAATCAATCGCTGGACATCCAAAACAATTCTCAACAATACGAAATAATAACAACAACTATAACAGGAAATAATCCACACATCTACACAGATGCAACACCTGATCAGAAGAGCGGGCCCAACTCTCTGATCAGGGCTGCATTTCTCACGAAATGCTTTAGAACAGCAAAATCAACTGTATTTTATTGATCTATAAAATGTGATTACAATCTCCTTTTCAGAACCCCCAATTACAGGAACAATGTTCATTTTATACACAGTACAAGGGAATAACATATTTCCCTGAAGCATGATAATCACGCATTCAGAAATGGACTTTGGTTGGAACGGAATGAACAGCAGATATCCTAGATAAAGCAAGGGCTGAGAATAGGCCCAAGGAATCACGATTCCAGCTACGCAATCCCCCTTTAGTTAGCTGTTACCGATTTTGTTGAAAACTGTTGGAGCAAGGGTTCCTGTTTTTCCAATATGCACTCAAACACAGATATTAGTGCTGCAATTAGGTAAAACTTCTCGAATTTACTTCATTAATTAAAATATTCCAATAGGACAAGTCAGGGGTATCTACCTCATGAATTTAACATGGAAAATGTAAGTAATTAAACAAAAAGGGTTAGAAAGGATGGAAAAAATGGGCAGAGAGATAGCCAGATTCGGTGCCCGACATCTCCCCCCAACTAGCCTTTTGCATGCCCTCATGCAGTCCACCACCTTCGTAGCTCTGAGTTCTACAAACTGTGAGCTTCATGAAGCCCGGTAAGATTATACTCCAGAGCCATCTCTGTCCCCGGAACTCTAAATCCATCTGAGATGAGGACTTCCTTCCACCAGTCTGCTGGAACATTGTATGCAGGGGTATAGACTTCTGCAGGCAACCAAATAACAGGGTACTAGAACCAAAGCTCCATCCACCGAATCCCACATGTTTGGACGCATGCCACATATCTGGGAACCCTGGCAAGTGCTCGCGCAAAATTAGGTGCCCCAAAAGGTTCTCTGTTTCGAACAACTGTTGGTGACATCATCCATCTTTTCTGACAACAGTCGAGGGCCTCTTTCTGAGAAACAGTTAATTGATTAATACAAAGATCAAGGCACCACATTTGTGTCCTTAGAATTCTTTCTCTATTCTCCTCAAATTTAAAAAATGCATGGTGCTTATTATACACTGTGTCTGACCTCCCATGTTCCCCCCTTACTATAAACAGATTTGTGACGTGATTGGACTCAAAAGTGTCACAAGCCTTCTTCCAATGAGTTTGGTTGAAAGCATAAGAGGTGAGGGCCCTCAGATGGATGTCTCCCACATATGGGACCGGATTAAAGTCTCTGTCCAACCGTAGCAAATACCCATCCAAATAAAACTCGCACATCAAATGTTGAGTTGGCACATCATGATTTCTCATGATTCGGAGGAATTGGATGCCATCTTCAATCTCATAACTGACCTCATTCTTAATGCTCTCCATGAAAAATAAAAGAAAATGTTCATGTAAAAATAAATAATAGCAAGAAGCAGGGGGACGACATGCCATCACCTCTTGCACCAAATTGAACATTTGTTCCTTATCATTCTTCAACTCGGCCACCTGCTTTTCCAGCTGCTCCATCTTGAGCTGCTGCTTTGCATGCCTTAACTTCATAATATCTATACGCTCCACATAGCCAAAGATGGTTGTGGAGGCTTTTTCTTCAGTTCTTTTGATTTCGTTCTTGTACTGGGCCGTAGTAGACTTCCACATCTGTAGTTCGGCCGTCAAGGCATACTCTCTGGCTTCAAATATTTGTTCAATTGGATCTGTCTCCGTTTCTGCTTCGAACCTGTCAACCTTGGGTCTCTTGGCTTGCCATTTATATTTATTTATTTTCTTCTGCATTCTATGCACTCTTCCTCTCAAGCTTCTTACTTCCATTTTTAACCGCATGGTTTCCTTGAATTGGTGTTGATATCTTTATTTGATCGGGGGTCTTCGCGGCCCGCACAACTTTGCTTCCTCTTGCTTAACCTGTACTCCCTCAGCTCCGGTAGCTAGAGGTGAACCCCTCGGAACTGCCTCTATCAGGCTGACAGTCGGTCCAATTTCCATTGCCCACTCTTCTTCCATTCTTTCTTGTTTTACTCTTTTTATGCCTTCATGCGCCATTGGTGCGTTCATCGGGACCGCTTTGCTTGGTCCCTCCTCTCCACCAATGGGTGTTCTTTCTTCAGGCACATTCTACTCAAGCAATGGTATCCCAGTAAGATACCCTTCTGCTGATGTGCCTACTGGGGTCTCTTCCAGTTGTAGCCTTCGTTTCAGATTTGAAGCCATAGGGATGGCAACATTTTCTTCTTCTCTTTGTTGTGGGGAACGGGATACCCATGCCCCCTTAGGCAAAAAGACAGGAAACTTGAAAAAATTATATCCATTCAATTATGAGGTCGACACTGGTTCTTGTGGAGCAGCGTCAGCCTCACTCCTTGATTTTTCTACCATTTCCCTTGTAGCCTCTGTAGTCGGAGTGATCACGACTGCTTCCTACACAGGCTCCAAAACCTGTGGAGTGGCCTCTGTGCCAATTACTCTATCTGTTTGCTCAACTGGCTCCGCGGACTAGGCTGGTTCTTTTGGAGCAGCCTCGGCCGAAGTGCCAGTATGAATTTTTGCGGCTTCAATCGATTCGGCTTGCATTTCAAAAGCCGACTCCTCTTCACACTCCTCGATCTCCATTTCCATTTCCTCAGGCTCTTCTTGATCATCATAATCGTCCTCTTCATCTCCCTGCACGACCTCGTCCTCTCCTTCGTCCTCTTGCATAGCTTCCGGTTCCTCTGCCCTAGCAGCCATGGCAGCTTCTATCTCTTCCTCAGTGGAGTTTCGAAACCATTCCCATGGAATCGGAATCTTATCAATAGCATTCAACACTAACAACCGCACCATCCCATGGTGGGAAAAGACCGCCAACACCTGTCGTGCCTCTCGAGCCGAGTTCGCCATCAAATTCAGGCTTCTTAGAAGAAAATAGGGCACGTTCATTGAAAATGTTTCCTCTTGGGGAAACCGCAAGTGCACCAATATACGCATGTGGTATTTAAAAATAGTGGAATATCTTCCCTTGCATGTTATATATTTAATCACAGCCTCTCCAAATTCGCCCCATGGTCGCGGTAATGAAGTTCTATCGTATCCTCGACCCTTCTACGCGATTCTCTCTCCGACTTGGAGAAAATCTTCGGGGAATTTCGAAAGATGGGTTCTTCTGGAAAACCAGCGTTCACCTCCCTGTGGCAGTCCACTGACCTCTGCAATCGTTTCCTCTGTGACTGGAATTTCAAGTCCACGAACCCGAGAAACTCCTTCCTCCAGGTTCAATGCAAATTCCATTATAATTTCCTCATCCCAACCATTCAATCTGTCCAAGTAGACGTCCCAACCTGAATTTTCGAATACCTTCCATAGTTCCCGATTGCGTTGGATCCTTGTTGAATCATCGGGCTCATGGCGCACAGATCGACTACCCATTGCTACAGAGGCGGAAGCGGCACGATGAATACAGTTAGTTGGCAGGGGGAGAGTGACAGGGCTCCGAACTATTGGTAACTGTAATAACGTCATGGCCAGTTTCAAATATAATGGATAAGACAGTATTGATACATTTGAAATAAATTGACAGATTGTAGTAGTACTGTTAGATTTAATGCATAATGTTTGAGAGGTGACTAATATGACTCTTATGCATACAAATACGCATCCCAACTCAACACCATAATTACAAGGTATTTAAGATCATTAAAATTGATTTGGTATAAGTCGTATGTCATAAGTACCTTTACTAAGTACGCCGTCAGCCATTATGACGGTACCCTCCCCCCAACTTAAATGACGGCCATCCTCGACACGTTTTAACCGTCCTTTTTGGAATATTTAATTAAATCAATAAAGTCAACGAAGACGTACCTGCGGAATTATCGTAAGGCGGAGTAACAGCAAGGATATCTGTCGTGAATAGTGAGTAACGACAACATTGAGTGACAGTAGCTATGGAGTAACAACAGTTGCGGAGTAATGGCAGCTACGGAGTAACAACAGTTTCGGAGTAACAACAACTATGGAGTAACAGCAGCGGCAGTGTAACAACAACTTCGGAGTAACAACATCGACGGTGTAACAGCAACTTCTTAGTAACAACATCAGCAGTGTAGCAGCAACTTCGGAGTAACAACAACGGAAGTGTAGCAGCAACTTCGGAGTAACAACAGCAGCAGTGTAGCAGCAACTTCGGAGTAAGAGCAGCGGCAGTGTAGCAGCAACTTCGGAGTAACAACATCGACAGTGTAACAGCAATTTCAGAATATCAACAGCTATAGAGTAACAATAGTTGCAGAGTAACAGCATCAGTGGAACAAATTACTTCTGTAACAATACTGATGGAGTAACACACCGAATGTTACTATCCTCTTGGCCATAATTCTTTTATTATTCCTGCAAAACACAAACAAGTGAGTAATAACCACATTATTTTTTTCTTTTCTTTTTTAATGGAGAGTGAGAGTGTCTTCTATTGCAATAACCATTAGATCTACTGAATTTGAAAGGGTTTTAACAAAGGCATATTTAGAAGCTAGACGATGATATAATTTTAGACAGTGTACATTCACCACAAATGTGGTCTGATTCTCATCAATTTTAATTAATCTAACTATTCCATTGTCAAACACTGCATCCACTTGATATGGTCCCATCCAGCGAGTGTGGAGTTTTCCTTTGAAATCCTTTAATCGGGAGTCATACAGTAACACCCAATCCCCTTCATGAAACACCTTAGTTTTAATAAATTTGTCATGCCATTTCATTCTCTGCTGTTGAAAAACAGTAGTTCTCTGTACAGCTTCTGATCGAATCTCATCTAAATCATTCAACTGTTCCAGTCGGTGTTTCTATGCTTCTGATAGATCTAAGCCTACTTCCAAAGCTGTCCTGAGTGTGCGTATTTCGAATTCTACCGGGAATAGGGGGTATTTCACATAAACTAATTCAAATGGAGAAAACCCCGTTGTATTCCACCATGTTGTTCTATAGGCCCATAAAGCTTCTGGAAGTTTCTATGCCCAATCCCGACGTTCACCGATGACTTGCTACTGTCTTTGTCAAGATATTTTCCAATACCTTGTTTTTACTCTCTACTTGCCCATTCTCCTGTGGGTGATAGGGGGTTGTTACTCTGTGTTTGACCCTGTATTTCTGCATCAATTTCTCTATCATATGGGATGTGAACTGTGATCCTCCGTTTGATACAATCTCTCTTGGAGTCCCATACCGAGCAAAAATTTCTTCAAATAGGAAGGTTGACACTACTTGCTATGTTGCTCTTGTGACTTCCCTAGCCTCCACCCATTTGGTTAAATAATCAGTACAAACTAGGATGTAGGCTTTCTGATGAGAAGGTGGGTTAAAGGGGCCAACAAAATCGATGGCCCATTTTTCAAAAGGTTCAAGGACTATCTAGGGTTGAAGAGGAATTTCATCTGCTTTCCCAGGTTTTCCCACCCTCTGATAGCTATCACACCTTTGAATAGAATCCCGAGCATCACGAAAAATAGAGGGCCAATAGTATCCCATCTACAGTACCTTATCACCTGTCCTTTTGTCTGCAAAATTTCCTCCACAGGGTCCATCATGTGCAACCTTTAAAATTTCATAAATGTCATTTCCTGGCACACAACGTTGAATCTGCTAGTCAATCCCTGTATGGAAAAGATATCCTGCCATCCATGAATATCGGGCACTCCTGTGAATGATCTTCCTTTGCTCCTTATAGGACAAATGACGAGCTACCTCACCTGTAGCAAGATATTTAGCAATATATGCATACCACAGAGTGTTAGCAGACACTGCAAAAAGATGCTCATCTGGAAAATTATCTTCAACTGGTGTATTCTTACCATCATGTTCTAATCTAGATAAGAAATCTGCAATCACATTATCCTTCCCTGGTTTATCTACTATAGTAATATCAAATTCCTGTAGTAGTAACAACCACCTTGTAACATGACTAGGGGTAATAGGTTTGTTCATCAAATACCTAATGGCTGCATGATCAGTATGCACAAAAGTAGAATACCCGGAAATATAATGTCGAAACTTATTGATGGCATAAAAAACAACAAGGAACTCTTTTTCAATCACTGTGTAGTTCAATTCAGCAGGAGCCAAATTTTTACTAACATAGTAGACTGCATAAGGTATTTTATCTTCCTGCTATCCCAGTATTGCACCAATTGTTGTCTGAGAAGCATCTGTGTGAATATGGAAAGGTAACGCTCAGTCTGGTCCTCTAAGGATTGGAGCACTACAGATTAATTCTTTAATTCTCATGAAGGCTGCATCACAATCATCTGACCACAGAAATTCTGAATCTTTTGTTAATAATTGAAATAATGGATGTGCAACTTTTGCAAAATTTTCTATAAAACGCTTATAATAACCAGCACAGCCAATAAAACTACATGCATGTGTGGGTGTTTTATGTGTTGGAAAGTGCAGAATTACCTTTATCTTTGCTGGGTCCATTCTGATTCCTTCAGCCGAGAGAAAATTTCCCAGAACAATTCCTTTTTCCATCATCATATGACATTTTACTGTACTCAAGGAAACACGCGCTTGTATACATCTTTCAAGAACTTTTTCTAAATTTTTCAGCCCCTCTGAAAATGAATCCCCATATGGAGTGAAGTCATCCATATAAATTTCAACACCATCATTTATCAAATCAGAGAAGATTCCCAAAATTTCCCTCTGGAATGTTGCAGGGGCATTACATAGGCCGAAAGGAAGGACCCGGTATGCAAATGTTCCCCAAGGACATGTGAAAGTGGTCTTGTCCTAATCCTCAGGAGCAATCTGGATTTGGTTATATCCACTAAACCCATCTAGAAATGAGAAAAATTTCTTACCAGCTAATGTGTCTAAGACTTCATCGATAAATGGTAGAGGAAAATGATCCTTCTGCGTTGCCTTATTTAACTCTCTGTAATCCACACAGATTCGCCATTTACTATTCTTCTTAGGGACCATTACCAATGGTGAGACCCATTGGCTGTCTGAGATAGGGTAAATAAAACCCGCATCCAGTAGTTTCTGAAGCTCTTCTTTGACAATGTTCTTCAATGTCGAATTCATCCTTCTCTGACGTTGTCTTATAGGACGACAGTCTTCTTTGATGTATATGTGATGGGTGCATAGATTATCAGGGATCCCCTTCATGTTAGAGTAATCCCAGGTGAAAGCTTCCTTATACTTCTGAAGAACATCTATCAACTAATTCCTCTGGGATTCTGACAAACCTGGATTGATATTCAGAGTTTTCCCTGGTTCTATCTCCACTTGGACACTTTCATGAGGTGCTTCAACATATTCTTCCAATTCTTCCATTGTTTCAATGCTTTCCTGAGTTTTGCAACTTAGGATGGATTCTAAGACCTGCTGGTTTGGATTTGAAACAGAGCAAGGATCATTCATGAAGGAGGTGATCACATCATCTTCTGATTCCATCTTCAACTGAAGGGCCTGCCTGATAGTAAGGACCGGTCTCACTTCTTCCTCTTCTTCGACTTCCACCATAGATACAGCCTTCTTGCCACCTGCTGAATTTTTAGGTGCATCGAGTTCTGTCGGTGGGTATAGCACCAAATTCTTGGTGTTATGGCCATTAGAAATGACCATATTTCCTAACCGGAATCCAATATAAGCGTCTGTGGTAGCCAGCCATGGCCTACCCAAAATCAGAGGGTGACCGCGTACTGAAGATTGTGTATGCAATACCAAGAAATTGACAGGGTAACGCCATGCATCTACTGAAATTGTCATGTCCTCGAACTTCCCCACAGGCTTGACTGTGGATCTATCTGCCAACTCCAACACTGTGGGTGTATGCTTTAAATTTTGAAGGCCTAATGCATGCATGGTTTCAGTAGTGATGACATTGATAACAACACCCAGGCCTACCAGCATGTTTGGAATCTCCATTCCATTAATCTGTACTGTTAAAACCGGATTCCCTGGATCTCCATATTTAACTGGTATTGATTTTCCCATCATGAAGTCTATAATTTTCCCATAGCATGTATAGTGAGGGGGTCCTTAGTTTTATTTGCAGGTATCTTTGAACAGTATTCCCTAAGAGTCTTTGCATAAATTGGCATGTCCTTCATAGCTTGTAGTAAGGGGATTTTAACAAATAAATTTTGCAATTCTCCTAATAAGTCAAATTCAGCTTGTGGTCTTGGCTTACTCATAATCAGTCTCTCTGGGTAAGGTGGTTCAGATTGAGATTGTTTTGCAGGAGGCATCTGGCTTTTAACAGTTTTCTTCAGTCCTCTATTGGCTGGCTGTGCCTCTTTGTCTTCATTATCGAGTTGTTCAATGATAACCGGAGGGGGTTGAGTATAAACTGTTTGACTTTATTGCAAATTCATTTCATACAGTTATGCAGTAGAGATAGTATACGAAGGCAGGTTAAGAACATCAGCTTGATGAGCTCCTTTATTATTGTGGTTGGGGTTGGGCTGCATTGGAAGCTGAGGATGAATAGGTTGATTACCAGGAGGCACATTGGAAGGTAATTGAAGTTTCTGCTATGGCAGCTGTTGAGGAAACTTCCCTAAAGAGGGTCCTCGCCAAGTTGGAGCCCATGGTGAGCTCATATAGGCCTGAGGGTTCCATTGCTGCCACAGTGGGTACTGGAATTGCGGCCACATAGGGGGACAAGGCATAGTTTGAGGATTCATGTTATAGCTATTGAAATACTAAGATGGATCTGGGTACATACCTTGATTCCCCATCGGTGGTCGAAGTTTCCATGGCTTCCTAGCACCCATGAGGTACAGTTGCTCTGTGTCCTCCCCTGTTCCTTGAAACACCGCTTTCAGGCCTGAAAAGGAAGGGCATGAGCTTTTCACATGATTCAGCTCACAGATGTCACATTTTTCTACAGATTTTAATGGGAATTCCCTTTCCAGATGATTCTTCTTGCACTTCGGGCAGAAGATTGCCATGGTCCTATCCAGTTCCAGCTGCTTCTGTTTTACTTGCAAAGTATCCATTTGTGTTGACAGGGTACTGAGAATATCCGTCTTTAAGTTGTCTAGCAGGTTCCCAACTTCTGCTTTCGTAACACCCCCGCCAGATCCTTTTACTGAATGGATCCCTAGTCTGTTTCTTGCAAGCCCCCTCGAGCACTGGATACACAAGTCACAAATACCTTCAAAGGTCTCCTTAGAAATGTCTCCCTTTCCCACGATATTCAATAATTCCATTGAGTCCTCTCGGAAGGATCGAAGGAGAATAACCTTCAAGATTTCCTTATCCAAATTGGAATGACCTGAGCTCTGCAGGAGGTATTTAAACCTCTCCACACAATCTTCCAATATTTCGTCTTCTTTCTGTGTGAATTTGAAAAGCTCCTCCATGATGTTCTGGGATTTGTATTAATCCTGGTATTTTTCCAGAAAAGCTGTTTGCATATCCTCCCATGTGGAGATGGATTTTCCCCCAAGGCCCATAAACCATCGCAAAGCCATCCCTTTTAGTGTAGAAGGGAAATTTTTTAACTTCTGCGCATTTGTTGTGTAATTGTAACCTTAGAACACTATGTCGAACTCAAATAGAAACGTGTCGGGATCCTTTGAAACAAGCCCATGGAAGTTTAGCAATGCTGCTAATGGAATAGGCTTTGTAGGTGCGCCAACTCCCAAATTCCCAATGGGAAAGTCGATAGTGGAAGTTTTGGGAGCCATAAATATCTTCCAATAATCGTTTGGGATTTCAACAGGCTCTGTAGAGGATATTCGGGGACTCCTGACTACTGGAACGTGAGTTACCTTAGTGGTGCTTCCCCGGTCTCTTGGTGATACCAATACCTCTTCATTTCTTTTTCCTGTATCCTGATAGTTCAATCCCTCGACTACAACTTCCTTTCCCTTATTAGAGCAGTTCGACTCGAATGATGTTCTACTTGAAATTTCTTCCTCTGCTAGTATCAGCACAAGGTCCTCTTGTTCTGGTCCACTGTCAATTGTTTCTTCTACTGCTGGAGCTGGAGGACCCTGTTGTACCAAATCACCCAGGGATACCGTGGCCTGCACAGGTTGATCCACTAACTGTCCCTTGGACTTCACTCTCCTAGCCCCTAGCCTTACAGCTGCCCGGGAAGATGCTTCGGACTCTGCCTTTTCTATGATCTACTGAATGTAAGTTTTTCTCCCCAAATCTGGTCTTCCCATCTTTGGGGCTCTCGCTCCACCCCTCTTATTTGGTTCTTTGTTCATACAAAATTGATGTAATGGAGGTTCTGTGTATGAACCTACAATGCTTCAATCCTGGAGTAAGGTGTCAAAAGACCATTCCTTCCTCAAGATAAAAGAATTCAAAATCGAAAGACAACGAAACAAAAAGCTAGGGTTTCAGGCCCAGAGCAGGGCATTAAAAACTCCTCCCTCCCTGGGATAAGAACCAAAACCACACAACCCACAAAAAGACCTAATACTCCTAGATCTAAAGCAGCGTGTCAAAAAGACTCCTCCCTCCCCAGGACAAGAAGATGGCCCAAAACTCAAAACAAAAACAAAAATAAACAAACCAAAATCAAAACCTACGCTCAGGACCTAAAGCAAAGAGAGGAAGCTCTTTCTCTCCTCAGGACAAGATATTGACCCTCTAGTTGGTTCGAATCGTCGTTTGCACCTTGTTAGCCTCCTAGGCAACGATGCCAAAATGTTGGTGTTCAGGTAGGGATGATTTATCCACCCTAATCTGACATTAATTTTATCAATCTGGGAGCGTATCCTTTCAAGGCAACGTGCAAAGTATATGCAGGAACAACATGCGGTCCGTTCAACCAAGGGTTTATGGTTAAAATTCAAAAAATTGCCGTGAAGTAAAATCAATTGCTGGACATACAAAATAATTCTCAACAATACGAAATAATAACAACAACTATAACAAGAAATAATCCACACATCTACACAGATGCAACACCTGATCAGAAGAGCGGGCCCAGCTCTCTGATCAGGGCTGCGTTGCTCACGAAATGCTTTAGAACAATAAAACCAACTGTATTTTATTGATCTGTAAAATGTGATTACAATCTCCTTTTCAAAACCCCCAATTGCAGGAACAATGTCCATTTTATACACAGTACAAGGGAATAAAAGATTTCCCTAAAGCATGATAATCGCGCGTTCAGAAATGGACTTTGGTTGGAACGACACGAACAACAAATATCTTGGATAAAGCAAGGGCCGAGAATAGGCCCAAGGAATCATGATTCCAGCTGCGCGATCCCCCTTTAGTTAGCCATTACCGATTCTGTTGTAAAATTCTGGAGCAAGGGTTCCTGTTTTTCCAATCTACACTCAAACACGGATCTTAGTGCCGCAATTAGGTAAAACTCCGCGAATTTACTTCATTAATTAAAATATTCCAATCAAACAAGTTAGGGGTATTTACCTCATCAATTTAACATGGAAAATGTAGGTAATTAAACAAAAAGGGTTAGAAAGGATGGAAAAAATGGGCAGAGAGATAGCCAGATTCGGTGCCCAACAAGTTGGTTATGCATATTCTTTATTAGTTATTATTAATTTTTTTCTAAATTAGGCTACTTCTATTATATTATATAGTTCAAAAAATTAGAAATATTGAGTTCAAAACCACAAAAAAGGGACTGCCCTAGAAGTGGAAACTAGCCCAATGGTGCAGCACAAAAGTTCTGGAATAAGCTTCCCATAGTGGGAAACTAGCATTACAAGTGGCATGTTTGAGACAAAACCAGAAAACTAGAAACATCACAATAACATAAAACTAACTAGAATGAGAGATAAGCACCCAACAATTAAGAAGATGGAGAATTTTCATCCATTTATGGAGGGTGGAACAACTCTTCCACAATTTTGCATGCATATTCAAACTCGTCGTCCTCCTGCTTGGACGCGTGGGCAGTCAACGGAGGAAGAACTGCCTTGTTGACATCAGGCGAAATGGAGGAAGTCGCAAGAGCCTCATCACTTGCATTGGTGCCATCCTTGTCCAAGCTCAAGCTTCCATGGTCGCTACTTGAGGCACTCTTCATAGGCCAGGCCATCATCTTGCGGGGGCAGAAGGCGAGAACATGAGGGATGGTGGATGAGTGACTTCTCTTTCTGGGGTGGAGGCCGGAGCTAGACACTTCAGAAGGTGATTCCAAAAGGTAGAGAGATAGGCGAGCTGAAATATTGATGGGGTCGAGGATATTCGACTCTGCCCAGTCAACCGAGAGATTCACCATCCTGCCCACTGAGGGAGAGATGGGAGGGAGGGATGGAAGTCCACAGCCTCTTCCTCTACGGCACTACATGCGGTGGCATCTAGGCATGGTGGAGGAGTGGGAGTGTGGCAGAGATAGCTGAGGGGTCGCAAAAGCACCAGATTACCCAGAGGGGGAGCTTAAGGTCGGAGCAAAGCTACCAAAAGAGAAAGGAATGGAGTAGAGGAGCCAGGGCCTTGCTGAGATACTAGGAGTGTTTTCACAAAGCTGAAGGGAGAGAAGAATGGCGGAATTGGGAGCAAGGGTGGAAAATTTAAGGGCCATGGGAGACGGTGAAGGCATGTCTGTCGACATAAAAGTGTAGAGGATGATGTTCATGGCGAAGGATGTTAAATGGAGGCGAATGGGGGTGGTGAGTAAATACCTCACGCACCAAATTTAAAACAGAGCAGGTGGCCATGTGCGCGCAAATGGGGAGAGCAGGTGTCCTACCACCTTGCGGCCGTGTAGTGCTCCTGTTTAGCTTGAACTAACACCCACATCCGGGAGTTGAAGATCTTTGAGCACCATAAGAGTGCAATCTATTCGTAGAGCTTCATCATTGAAAGTTTGAGTTGACCAGAGGTGAGGGGAGCATTGTGACTGACTCCCTTGTTGGCCAGAAGATCTGCAACTACATTGGCTTTCCATCTGATATGCTTGAAGGAGACCTCCTTTTGATGTAGAATTCATTGCTCAAGGAGATTGAATCATGCCGCTAGTCTCCAACTCATGGAAATTTGGGAGGCCGAAGAGCCCAGAAGGAGACGATTGGTAATTTCAATGATGATTTGGGAGTCACCTTTTATTTCTAAAGGGAAATAGTTGTTGGTCTATGCTAGAAGAAGACCTTGAAAGAGTCCTTCTAACTCAACAGAGTTGTTGGTGTCCCATCCTATTGAGCTAAAATAGATCATGAGGGCAGCTCCATCTGTGTTTTTGAAAATACCTCCAAAACTTGCATCCCCTGAATTGCCCTTGGAGACAGCGTCAAAGTTGAGTTTGAAGAAGCCATGAGGAGGAGGAGACCAGGCGCAAGGTGAACTGGGAGAATGGTTTTAAGGGGGCTCATTGTTCGGATGGGAGTGGATGGAAATGTTACAATTGGACCAGATGATGCTTTTAGGTGGGTGGGAAGGGAAGTCAGATTCTTCCCAGTGGTGCAGCGCAAGGGATTCCTGAATATTGTTGCACAAGTTGTTCCAGAGGATGTCGGGAGGGGTGGATTGATCTCTAAAAATGCATCTATTATGTTCCTTCCAGATAGACCAGAGGATATGCCCTAGAAGGATGACCTAAAGGGAATTGAGCAGATCATTTTTGAAGGGGGTAGAGGGCCAATGGCAGGTAGTATTTAGAATATCCCCTCTATGTCTATCAGTTCTTCTACTTAGCAGGGCCACATTTATCCAAAAGAAATTTTTATAGAGGGCATGAGTTGAGGAGGTGTTCTATGGTTTCCTCAGCTCAAAATTTCTACAATTTAGACTTTGGGAAGGTCTAATAAAGCCTTTTCTGAGTAGGTTGTCCCATGTTAGGATGTGACACTTGCTGAGCAACCATAAGAAGGTGGAAATTTTTGGCTATATTCTGGGATTCCAGATCTGTGCCCATATGGTGTCTTGAGGAGCTTGATGATTGGGGAGGAGCAGATGATGTGCCTCTTTGGTGGTGAAGGTGCCACGGGCGGAGTATCCTCATCTCAAGATGTCCTCTCCCTTGGTGAAATGAATTTTCCTTCTGAGAAGTTCCCTGTTGATAGCTTCAGTGAGGTCAAGACGCTAATTAGTCTACCAACAATTCGCTGGGAGCCATTGTCTATAGTCAGAGTTGAGGAGGAGCGACCAAAAGTGTTTGATTTGGGTGTTCTCCTGGTTGTTTATGATCTCCTACCATCAAGATTTGTGGAATAGGGAAGCTAATTTGGGCATTTGTTGCCAAGAGTCCTCCTAGAACTTGGCCTACGAGCCTAAATGGACTTCCCAAAAGCTATGTTCCTATATAATGGCTCTGTGTTGTTTAGCTACTTTCTGGATGAGAGAGGCATTCACCTCTGTGTTGAGGCAAATCAACTCCTGAGTAGGGTAGTTATTTGCATACTTGGAGAGCCAAAGCTGAGCCAAGGGGGCTTTTGGGTTGGAAACCCATTTCCACGATATTCTCGCTCCCATGACTACATTGTTGTGATGAGGGTCTCTGAGCCCCAACCCCTAGAGCCTTTGGGAGCACATACTTCGTTCCAGTTGACTAGTGCCCATTTTCTGTTGTATTTTTTTCCTCCCCAAAGGAAATTCCTTTGCGGGTTTCAGATTGATTTGAGAACCTATTTGAGGGCATCCAGGACAGAGAAGAGATATAAGAGCATGGATTGGAGAACCAACTTGATTAGGACGAGGTGCCCAGCAATGTTAAGGGCTCTATGGGTCCAGAGGAAGAGTTTGGCTTCAAGTTTATCCAGGAGTTCTCGCCAAGAAGAATGTTTAATGACTGAGTCAATGAGAGGGGCTCCATGATATTTTGAGGGGAGGGAAGATATGGGGAAGCCCAGGATTATTGCTATGTTCTGTTGGGTGATGACTGGAGTGTTGAAGAATAAGATCTGGGACTTATCGATGTTGATGGTGGTACTACCGACAATGGAGAAACAATCTAGGATGGCTTTGAAGGAACGAGCTTCTTGGACTGAGGGGTGACCAAAGAGTATGTTGTCATCAATGAGTTGCTGGTGGGAGATGGGAGGACAATGATGAATGCTCAGAACTTTGAGGGAGTAGGAGTTAATAGCATGGCGAATGAGTCGGCCTAGACCTTCATCCATAAGGATAAATATGAAGGGGGAGAGGGGATCACCTTGTCGAATACCTCTGGAGGGTGAGAAGGGGGTGGAGGGGGAGCCATTGAGAAGAATAGAGAAGAGGGGGGAGGAGGTCAAGCTCATGATCCAACGAACCCAGGTGGGGTTGAAGCCAAATGCCCATAACATTTGTTTGATATAATTCTAGCTAAGTTTGTCAAAGGATTTTAAGAGATCAATTTTGAGAAGCATACCTGGAATTTTCTCAGCCTTCAATGAGTGTGTGACCTCATGCATGAGAATAATGCCATCCAAAATTTGTCGTCCTTCCACATAACCAGTTTTATCCGGAGAGAACAACAACAATAGCAGGGGTTTGAGCATGTTGACGATCACTTTGGAAATGAGCTTGTAGATGAAATCGCATAATGCAATCAGTATGTACTTGTTGGGAGTGGTAGTGTGCTCTTCCTTGGGAATTAGAGTGAGAAAAGAGCTGTTGAGCGCGGGGAGGACCCAATGCATACTGCGAGATTCTTCCACCATTTCCCAGACATCCATTTTGATGTCCTCCTAGAAAAAATGGAAGAATTTGGTAGTGAGGCTGCCCGGACCAGGTGCTTTTCCTGCCTTTAGTTGATCCATTGCCTAGTCCACCTCTTGTAGATGGACTGGTTTTAAGAGCACTTGATTGTGTTCTTCTGTCAAGAGAGTGGGAATGTGCTGAGTGATATTGGTGATTGCAGGCTGACGGTCTATAGTAGGCTCTGTGAGGGAATCCTTGGATTAGTTTAGGAGTTCTTTCTCTATGTCAGCATGCGCTTCCAGGTTGAATCCTTGTTCATTTTTTAGGATGGAGATGTGATTGATCATTCTTCTTTGAATAGTGGAGCGGTGGAAGAATTTGGTGTTTTTCCCCCCCTCTTTAAGCCAGCAGATTCTGGACTTTTACTTCGAGAGTATCTCTTCCTGCAGTCTTCTTTCTTCTAGTTGGATCGTGATGTAATATTCTTAGTGATCCAGAACCTCTATATGCCCTTTTGTGATGATTTTTTGTTGAAGGGTCGCCATCTAAGTTTGCAAGTCCCATTGACTTTTGAAAATATTACCAAAATAAGTTTGGTTCCATTGCTTTAGACGTGTTTTCAGGATCTTCAGCTTTTGTTGGAATTGGTATATTTTCGAGCCATCCAGGGGTATGATGTTGCGCCACTATTTGTTGACCATTTCCTTGAAGCTAGGGTGGGAGAGCCATAATTTGTTGAAGCGGAAAGGTTTGTTGCTAGTGCAGCTTGGGAGAGTCCATTGCAGTTGGATGGGCCAATGATCAGAGCCTACAACAGGGAGAATTTTTGAGAAGATGTCACCCCCCATGTGAATAGAGGCTTCCAATATTAGAAATTGATCCAAACGTGAAGCAATCTGATGTGATATGTCTCTCCTATTGTTCCAGGTGTGAAGACCATTGGAGGTTGGTAAGTTGATCAACTGATTCTGGAGGATAAAATCTTTGAATTGATAGCTATCAACGTCTAAGTGGAGACGACCTTCTCTTTTTTCATTAAGATTGGTGATCATATTGAAATCTCCTCCAAGGATCCAAAGGGGATGGGCTCTCTAGAAATTGAGGGACGCAATGGCATCTAAGAGGTCAATTTTCAGGGCATATGACTGGAGGAAGTAGACATTGGTGAGATGGCCATGGATATTGGAACCGATCAGGTGGAAGGAGGCTTGAATGAAATTGTGAGAGGCATGGATGTAATTAAGGGAGATGATACTTGGGTTCCAAGAAATGGCCAGGCCTCCAGAGGCTCCCATGGCATCTACCGCTACAGTGTTGCAACCAGGCCATAACCTGGAGAGTGTCGAGTGAAAGGTGGTACTGGTACATTTACTTTCCTACATGAAAAAAATAGATGGATTGTCTTGCCGCAATCTTTTTTTTATCATTTAGTTCTTTGAGGGGCTGGTGATCCCTCATGTATTCCATGATGTGAGCTTCATCATTGAGATTGGTGGGGGAGGACCTTGTAAAAATGGGCCAATCTGGGATAGCATCCCGATTTAATAAGTTGAACCCCCAAAATGATTAGGTGTTGCAGATCTAAGCGTCTACCTCTTTTCCTAGATTCTCGCAGGATTTTTATAGTTTTATGAGAGAATTGACCTCCATAAATTCCTAGCTGAGTGCTTCCTTTAAGATGTTGAGCTTTGATTAGAGCTTTCGATAAGCTATCTATTTGTCGGGCAGGAATGGTGTGATACTCTTTAGTGCTATAGGCTATTTCTAAGCCAGTAATGTTGAGGTCTCCAAAGTCTATAGTCTCTGGCTCCTCTTCCATGTAGGTTATCTAGCTGAGCTCCTTCCCTTTTTCTTGAACATCTTGTTGCAATAGGTCCCCCTGGGTGTCCTCCTCCGTGATGGTGGGTTGCTCTAATGGAGGTTCTTGGATCTGCATGGCTGCAGATTGCGTGTTCTCCCTTTTGCTTATCTTTCTTCTTGATCTCATGTGATTTGTCTTTTAGGTTGCAGTCTGAAATATTTGTGCCCTCCTTAGGTTTTAGGCTTGAGGTAGAGAGTTTCAGGGTGGAATAAGGGTCGGGGAGGGGGGTGATGAGGTGTGGGGATCTATCTGGAGAGGAAGAGGGTCTCCATCCAGCGGAGTTTTATTGGCAAGGAGGTTGAAGCTGTTGCTAGTGGAGGGTTGAGAAGGTTTGGCAATAGAACTATGTTTTTTGGCATGTCTTTTTCGGTTGGAGACTTTGGTGAAGCAATCTAGGTCAGTGTTCTCAGGGGCAGGGGTGGGTTTCAGCGGTGGATTGAGGGTGAAATCTCTAAAGAGATGTCCGTGCTTGTGGCATTTGCGATAATGGAAAGGAACATGCTCATAATCTATAGATTGTATCCATTCGAAATCATCGTGACAGAGACTTACCAAATCCGGAAGGGCTTTAGCAAGATGCATGTAGATGCAGATTCTAGTATAGGTCATGTATCGATTAAGCTTGGTTTCCTCTACAATCTTGATGAAGGATCCAAGGCGGTTGCCGATTTCTTGGAGGGTTAACTCTTCCCAGTATTCCTGGGGAAGGGAGTAGAGTCTGATCCACACCAATGCCCAGTTGAAGTCTTCTTTATCGGGGTTGAAACGTTCGATCCAGTTTCTTAAGAAGAGGTCAGCCGACTTAAAGAAGTAGGGGCCTTCATCCATTACCGGGTTTTTGTCCTCCTAGCAAGTGAAGATGATGTTGAAGAAACCTTTAGGACCTAGTTGGAGCATGACTTGACCTTTAGGCTTCCACTTGGAATTTATCCATCCATAAGGGGCTTTCGCAGTTGGCCAGAAGCCAATAAAATTCCCAATGAGGGCATGATCTTGCATGAACTGGTTCTTTCGTTGATCCTCTCAGTAGGGAAGTAGATCTCAGGAATTTTGGTTGCTATTAGGATGCATGTCAAATAAGTTGCATTCGTCTATCCTTGGTAATCTTTTTCTTTGTCTGTTTGTGCTTTAATGGTTACCTCAGGTTCAACATTGCCTATCAGAATGTTGTGGGACGAATCAAGATGTCTTGCATCGCTGACTGCGCCAGATTCGCTAGAGCGGGGGCAGTGCCTCCCCCCCTTCAGGTACTATCATTCTGCGGGGTCTTCTAAGTGCAGGTGAGAGCAGAATCTATAGAACAGAGGAAAGGGTCAGGAGCTCTATCGACGCCCTCAGCAGGGGTGGACGAAACCCTAGGTTTCGATGACCTAGCTCAACTCATCCTTCGATCACACTCCTTCGTAAACTACACAAGATATTTTTCTTCTACCTTTATTAGTTATTATTAGTATATGGTGAATGAGTTATTATTAATATGCAGTGAATGACTGTGCCTTGTTTATGGGATACATATTTTAAAAACAATTACTAAAATGATTCAACAATTACTAAAATGATATTTTTAGTTAGCATTTTCATAATGACTATGCATTTTCAAAAATCTTGAAAATCCATTATCTTAAACTAACAATTCCAGAAATCTCAAATCACAAATTTTCATAATGATTGTCCATTTTTAAAATGTAATTTTGCATTATATTCACACTTTTCAAATTTACTATAGATTTTGAAAATGCAATTTGTACTTTAATAATTTTGTTTTACACTTTTAGAGTTAAATTTTGACATTTTAAATATTCTCATTTTCATGTATCTACCTATAGACTTAAATTTAAATAACATCAAATTCTACTCAAGAATAATAAACAAATGTCACTACTCTAACTTATATTATATTAGAAAAGACTAAAACCCTAAATTGAAAATTAATTCATTTTCATATTTTCAAATATTACAAAAAAAACTATCATATTTCTCTACTATAAATTAAATTTGTCTAAATTTAATAAAAAATAATTGTAAAAATAATAATTTTATTAAATTAAAAATAAAATCTTGATAAATATTATTAATTTTTTTTAATTAAAAACTCATAATAAAATAAAATAAAACATATAAACCATAAACTATTTAACTTCTTTTACGTGTAATTAACGTTATTATACTTTAAAAAAAAATATTAAATAAATATGGTTTTCATACTTTATCTTTTAATAGATTCATCCCATATGAAATTATAACCAACTTTCATTTTCGATTCAATACCGAATGATAGCGAAATTTCCACATGAAATCAGAGTAATAATTGTATCAAATCCTCACTCGTCGATGCAACATATATTTTCGCTTAAATATTTCAATATTCCAAAGTCGAGACAAATAAAAAAAACTATAGAATATTCAAAGTTGAAACCATCTTCAACTCTGCTCCAAGCCACACGCTTGTATTCTAATGAAAGATACATCTAAACTCTCTAATTAAAATCCATATTACGGAAAAGGGATGAAGTATGCTAGAAAGTCAAATATATAATATGTACGTGCATTGATTTTATCGAGCACCATGCTCAATCCCTATAAGACAGTTCACTATTTTTATAATTATCAAAGAGATTATTTTATTTATTATTATAGATATTAAAAATACACTGTTTCGTTGACACCATTAGTTACCATTTGTTGTATTTTTATGTTTCATGTTTTAGAATTTGGTAATATTATAATGAGATTGAATATTTATGGTTTAAAATGCATTGTAAAATTTTATGGTTTAAAATGTATTTAGAATGTGATTGTGAATTTTTATGGTATAAAATGTATTTTGAATGTATATAGATATGTTAAGTTATTTAAGATAAACTTAATTTAATTAGTGAGTCAAGTTTTTTATTTTATTTTTGGGCAATCCATGGTTTAGTTGACATTATTAATTACTATTGTATTTTTATGTTTCATGTTTTTAGAATTAGGTAATATTATTTTGAATGAGATTAAATTTTCATGTTTTTAGAATTTGGTAATATTATTTTGAATGAGATTGATTTTTCATTGTTTAAAATGTAGTTAGAATGTGATTGTGAATTTTCATTATTTAAAATGTACTTTGAATGTATATAAGTATGTTATGTTTTTTAAGATAAACTTGATTTAATCATTGAATCAAGTTTCAGGTTTTGATAATTCATGATTTTTCCATAATATTAAAATGCTAATACAATCTATTTAAAACATAATGACTCTATTACTAATTGTTTTTAAAAAATGGAATAATAAATTTATTGAGTTTTTTTTTTTTGGTAAAATGTGTCATGTGTTGTTAATGCTTATTTGTTATCATTTTCTTTCTAGCATTACCTTTTTACTTTTATTTTTATTAACACTAATATCAAAGCTAGAGGTTGTTATTGTTATTTTTTAAGCTATATCTTTTAAGTAATATGGAGACAATTGTAATGAGTGATCTGCATCTAGTGCATGTACATAGCTTTCATTGTTATCGCCCAATAGTCATAATTTTTTCCATTAAACTGTGGTATTTGTGGATTAGTCAAGCTTGTGCTTGTTGATGCCATTTTCAATGTGTAAACAAACTTTCTTAGTGTGTAAAATATTTTCTCACTATATGAAAAAATTTTCAAATACGTTCAAAACAATTTTGAACTCAGTAAAAGCACTACCTTTTACCGATATTTTTAAACCCGCTCAAAACAACTTTGAACTCAGTAAAAAGCACTACCTTTTACTACTTTTTACCGAGATTTTTTTAACCCCCTCAAAACAACTTTGAGCTCCTCAGTAAAAATAGTACCTTTTACCAAGATTTTTAAACCTGCTCAGAATTTTTAAAAAGGGAAGGGGAAATGCTTTTCCCTCAAATGACTTTACTCAAGTCAAGACATTTACAAAAATTTACAGAAGTACTAAAGTCAACACATTTACACCAAATTACAGAAGTTTACAAATATAATATACAGAAGTGTTTGAGGAAAATATAGAGAGGAGAAAATATAATCAAATAATTTTACTCAGTGTGAAACAGAGTAAAATAGTGTTGCAGTAAAACACACACTTGAAAAAATCTAGAACCAAATCACAACTAACCAAACTTTATATTATGAAAAAATATAGAACCAAATCACAACTAACCAAATTTTATATTATGATTCAAGACACAACATACACATTCATATGGAGGCTGCAGAGTAACATACGGTAAAACCTCTAACTTGTGTTTTCAAGTGCCCACCAAAATTTGCTCCACGATTTTCTCCCCTTTTCTCCCCTTGTCTTTCCAGACAGAATTAGATTCACCAGGGGTTGCGGAGTAACACACGATAAAACCTGTAACTTGTGTTTTCAGCACCCGCCAAAATTTGCTCCACGATTTTCTCCCCTTTTCTCCCCTTGTCTTTCCAGACTTACATTCGCCACATTACAAAACAATCTACCTCTCTCTAACCTATTCTTGTTAACTCAAAACATATATTTATCTAAGACATCTAATTTATGATTGAACAATACATAGTATGGGCGGACATCATTTTCTGAACATTACAGAAGTTGCGTAAAGTAAACAAAACTTGCGGATTAAATATTTTCCCATGCACATTTAATGACCATGCATTAAATTATATTTGACTTTGATTATTTAACTCTTTTGCTAAATGGGTTATGAACTATGCTCAGAACTTGTCCTTCTCTGCAAACACAATCTGCAACCTGCAAAACATTAACTAAGGTATGTTGTTGCTAGTTCATTTAACGTGGTGGTTGAGATTAATTCTCCAACACATGGGCATTAGAGGGAAAGAATTTACAATCAAGAAAATGTGAAAGATATTCTTGTGACAACGGCTGTGAAAATGCTGCAGAGCCTGAAGTGTTGGAGCACGAGAGGATTTATAATCCTATTGGTGTAGAAGAAGAAATGAAGGTATCGCCATGGCATCGAGAACATATGTTTGAGAAGGCGGTGACTCCCAGCAACGTGGAAACCTGAACTGTCTAGTAATCCCAAAGCACCATGTGGAGAAATACTTTCCTCTGGATGTAGAGGTGAATGAGAAAGGGTTGCTACTTAGCTTTGAAGATAGCACGGGAAAGCCATGGCGATTTCGATCCTCATACTGGAATAGCAACCAAAGTTATGTGCTAAAAAAGGGGTGGTGATGTAGGGGCATTAGGCCCAAGACAATATTTTGTATATAAATAAGCATAGGGGGTCTCTTGTTTTAAATTCCCTATGTAATTATTTTCATTTGAGTACTTTTAATTAAATCTGGAGAAAATTTTAACTGCCCGAATGATTAATGGGCACTTGAAGAGATAGTCAGTTTCAGAAGTTAGGCTAATTTTAGGATTCCAAGAGTCATCAGGGAAGCTGAATCGATTGATTCCTAATTTGTATAAAAATAAAATCCCTGTGGCAGAGTGGAAAAAAACCTGCATAGACCTGCATAGAGACCTGCATAAGCTACATGATGCTGTAAGGAAGGAGGTCATGGAGTTGAATACTTGGCTGAGATAGGAAGTTAGTAAGTTAATTCACTGCATAAATGAGAAATTTAGCTCAGTATCACTGTACATCTGTTGATTTAATTCTCTGTGAATAACGTCTGGAATCTCCGTGAGCTGGTATGAGTAGGGCTCTGTAAGTTGGCTAAAAGCCTGATTATATATATTGTGGTGAGAACCAGTGCGTGTTAAACCCTGTGTGAATATGTTTGGCTTCCATAAATATGTGATAGAATTATGAATAGGACTCGGTGATGATATGGTGTATAATTCGAATCGAATTGTTGATTGGAGGAATTGATCATTGAAGGGATCAATTCCCACAAAGCAGTAAGTGTCTGTCAGGGTTTATATGTATGTGTAAGATGAAGTCTGCAATGGATCGAACTCCTGTAGTCTCCGTGGAAGGAGGGCTCGATTCCCCTTAGCCTTTGAATAATTATGCTACGAAGAGGTCTGGAGCGTTAATCTCAGTGTGAAGAAGGAATTCGTTCCCTGAGCTATATTTGACTTATGCGGTTTTGGCTTAACCCCGCACGTAGGAGATTTTTCCTTTGGAATTCATTTGTTACTGATATAAATTGTATCACGTAGATTGAATGAGGAATATCAGTTTTGTTAGTCGATATTGAGCTCCAGACGAAAGCCTGATGGAAATGACACCAGCTGAGAAGTCGAAAATGGCGCTTTGATCTGGGAGCGAACTGTGTGCCAAAAGAACCAGCCAGAGTAAAGACAGAGGTTGTATAACAGAGGCGTAGAAGAAATACAAGGGGGCAGAGTTAAGGAAAAACGGTGTATTGAGGAGTTAGACGGAACCTGGAGTAAGGGGAGCGGAACCACGAAAGGAATGAACAGTAATGGTGGGTTCAAGAGGCAAAACCATGGATTTCGTGTTAATCTAAAATGATAAGCTGTATTCCCAATTCGAACGCGATCTATGCCATGGGCTGACACGTGGCCTTAAGAGGTTTGGAGAAACCATTCTCATCGTGAACTAAAGTCCATGCATCTAGTCTGCGCGATATCCATTGATTGTCGTCGGATTGGTTGGTTGGGCACGAAGAGGTGGTGATCGTTGGATGAAAATGGTATGTATGATGTGGTCCAACGTTCTATTGTTGGCATTATTGGCATTAGACTGGAGTCAAGTCGAGGTTATACATGGTAGAATGTTCGTGTGCTATGTGAAGGTTTCATAGAATGTCGTTGATTAATATTTAATTACATTGGTATCAAAAAATCAAAGTCAAGGAAGGCATTTTTACATGCGTCGTGGGTTTGGAGTTAATGTTGATTCAAATTTATACCCTTAATCCAATTTCATGAAAGGTATGAGTTCATGTGAAAAAATGTAATTTCCATGTTATGAATACGATGTATGGGGTGGTCTTTTAACTATGAAAATTTTGTGAAATACCAAACATTTATATGATCACGGGTTGAGTTTAGGGTTTTAATCGTAGAGACAAACCCTTTGACCTTTGATCCATAGAGTCTGGGACAATAGGTCTCGCGCTGAGGGTGGATTGATTAAAGGTCTATGATTTCTAATATCAAAAGGAGATTGACGAGAAACAATTCCACACATGAAGATTGGGCTGCGGTTTTTATAACCTTGGTTAAGAGAATTTTCCACACAAATCAATTTGAATTACCTAGATTGGAAAGTGTGCAGGATAAAATGGGAGTTACAAGTGGAATTTAGATTTATTTGTTTAATTTTCCAGCTAAGGATTTAGAACGTGTTGACTTCGCCCAAATTTTGAAATTGACTAGGCAATAAAATTTCGAAGAACCGGGACTGTGGGTCTAACCCCCCCCCATCAAGTGGTATCAGAGCTAGAATTTAATTAGCTCTTTGAAAAGTTTATTTTGAAATGCACAGTGAGAGAAGTTGATGTTTAAATCTGTTTAACAGAAAATTTGTAGATTTGATTTGACATGCAGTGAAGGTCTCTAGATGTGCAGAATCTTGAGTTGAAGACAGAGTGTCTTGAAGATTGCAGCAGATAGAGTTGCAGTGCAGGTGAAAGAAGAAGCAAGATCATTCAGGGATATTGAGAGGTGAGATGAGGAGCCTTATTTGACTCTGGTTGAAGTTATTGTTTGCAGAATGCAGAGTGCAAGCAATTGCAGAAGAAATCTCAGCAAAGAAGCAGAACACAGCTTGAAAGTAGTGATAGAAGAATACAACAAGGGATTCTGAGTGAAGAAGAGTGTGGCAGCACCTGGAATATTCCCAACTGAGGTTGGATGACAGAAGAACAGAGGTGTTCTTGACAGAAGTTGCAAAGTGAAGCCTAGAGGAGTAGAAGAGAGTGCTCAGAAGGTTCCAGCAGAAGGGGACCAATACTTTCTAAAAGTCGGATCCAGAGGAAGGGATTGGTGAGGTAAGTTGCATCAAGAGAGCTTGTTATTGCAGAGGCTTAGTGCAGCTTGTGAGTGACGAACTCATGGAAGAGAGGATGGCTACTGATAGCCACAACAGAGATTGTAGAGGTTCTGAGAGAGACCACAGTAGAAGAGTGAGGGAAGATGCCAAAGCAGTTGGCATAGGGAAGAGACTCACTGATGAAGAGTATTAGGAATAAATAGTTGAGATCAATAAGCATCTTATTGAACTGGAGAGGATGATAGAGGAAAACCAGAGAGTTGGGTGGCTCATGAAGAAGAAGGTAAGGTGGCAGAGACCACAAGGGAGGAAGGCGCAGATGATAAATGCTCAACAGGAAGAAGAAATGCTCAGAGTGATTAAGTATTCAGAGAAGAACTTGGAGACTAAAGCTTCAAGTGGGGCCAAGGGGTCTAAGAGCCTTACATCTGATATGTTTTGTATGTTTGCAAGAAATCCATGTGGAGATGAGCAAACTGCTGATGTTGTCACTAAGAAGAAAAATGGAGCAACTACATGTTTTGAAAATGTCCATGCACAGTTGGAGAAAGATTTTGCTTTCCCACATGTTGGAAGCAGAGGAGATTTAGCTTATGATGATGGCCAGGAGCTGGAAGTTGGACAGCTTGAAGAAATTGAAGAAGAGACTCTTGAAGAATCTTTGAGGTGTATAGAAAACTTGGGACAACAAGAAGATTTGGTTATCAAATCATCAAATGAGACCATGAGGTCTTGTGTTTTTACAACAGACAAGTTCTGTGTGAATGCATGTATTGATGAAGACAACCCATGTGATGAAGTTGTCTTAAAAGCATCTGATTGTTGCCAAGTAAGATATAATGAGTATCTTTCAGATGAAGATCAGATTGTGTTATTGCAGCAGAAGGAATTCATTAATTTCTTATTTTATAGAAGAGATTGTTTCAATGAGGTTGGCGATGATGAGTTTGTCATTAATGTTGATAATGACAAATTGCTTTTGTTAAATGGCCAAATGAAGAGTGATGGACAGATAGCTGAAGTTTTTGCAGAGATAGAAAATCAAAATTATATTCTGATGAAGATTGAGGAGATAGTGACAACAGAAGATAGTGAAGATTGTGAAAATGTTTCCTCGGATGAGATGCCAGGATTGTGGCATGAGCAGAGGATAGAAACATAGAGAGAAAGTGTTTAGATTGTAAGGGCGGAGATGGATGAGAAAGCTCATTTTTATGAACTAGAGCAAAGAGACATCCTTGTAGAGGATGATGTAGAAGGGAGACTAACTGACAGTCTCAAGAAATGTTCGAAGATTTGGAATCAGCATTCTGATGTGCTGATTGAGAAGGAAAGAAGGTTGGGACAACATACTGAGATGCTGATAGAAGAAGGAAAGGCTATGAGGCCTTGTGGATTTTGTTTTAACAATTGCTTTGTGAATGCAGATTCTGCTGATGCTGAAGGAGAATTGAAAGCATGGGGTAGTCAATTGAAAGAGGAGAAGAATTCTATGGGAATGTTTGATCCATGGAATGGAGGAATTAAGTTGATAGAGAGTATGTTGAATCAGCAAGATTCAATACAAGAGAGAAAACCTCAATTTCATAATTGGGGATTGCAGAATGTGAAGACACAATTGGATGAAGATAGAAAAGAATTGATGATTGAATCATCAGTTGGGACCATTGGGTCTTGGGGTTTTGGAACTGATGAATTGGCTATGTTTACAGGAATGACAGAAGATAATCCATCACTTGGATTTGTCTTAGAAGAATAAGCACTATTGCAGAATGGAGATGAGCAGATGAAAGAAGATGAGACAATCATGTCTCATATGAAAAATTTTGTTGTTGATAGCAGAGAAGAATTGGCTTGTTTGAATAGCCTAGAGAAATTTGAAGAGAAGGCCATATAGCAGACTGTTGGGGCTGCTACAGTAGTGGAGAATCAGAGTTTCACTCTGAAAAAAGATGAAAATGCAAAGCTAGAAGATCTTGAAGTAAATCAAGAAGAAGGAAGGAAATTTCTGAAGATTGCCAAGACAGAAGAAGAAGATGCTGAAACTGGGTTGCAGCATAGTGAAGATTTGTTTGGCCAAAGGAGATGGCAAGAATGTTTGCAGAAAACATCCAGAAAAGAGTGTGAAATGCTAGAACAACAGCTTGGAGTGTTGCTGGAGAGAAGGTTGAAGCAACAAGCTGAAGTGTTGCCAATAGAGGAGCAAGAATTTTACTGTTGCAGAGAGGGTATGGATGATTGGGTGCCAAATAGGGCAGTAGTAAGAACTGAATAAATAAGAATGCAGCAAACATAAGTGAGAGTCCATCAGTCAGAGGAAAGATTAGACAGAGAAATAGCATTGATAAGAAAGTTGGTGCAAAAGATGCCTCCAAAAGCGACAACAGCAAGAAAGCTGAGAAAAAACAACATCAAGAAGAAGACAGTCACAGACAGTGAGGGCATAGCAAGTGCAAATATGCAGACCAAGATATGGAAACTAGGAGGAATGCGAAAGAAGAACACTGCAATGGATGGCCAGTTGCAGAACAAAGTGTGGGATCCAGGCAGACAAAGATGAAAACCATGATCAGGAGATAATGAACTATTTTAACCTGGGGAGTCTGATGCAGGGGCATTAGGCCCAAGATGATATTTTGTATATAAATAAACATAGGGGGTCTCTTGTTTTAAATTCCCTATGTAATTATTTTCATTTGAGTACTTTTAATTAAATCTGGAGAAAATTGTAACTGCCCGAATGATTAATGGGCACCTGAAGAGATAGTCAGTTTCAGAAGTTAGGCTAATTTTAGGATTCCAAGAGTCATCAGGGAAGCTGAATTGATTGATTCCTAATTTGTATAAAAATAAAATCCCTGTGGCAGAGTGGAAAAAAACTTGCATAGACCTGCATAGAGACCTGCATAAGTTGCATGATGCTGTAAGGAAGGAGGCCGTGGAGTTGAAGACCTGGCTGAGATAGGAAGTTTGTAAGTTAATTCACTGCACAAATGAGAAATTTAGCTCAATATCACTGTACATCTGTTGATTTAATTATCTGTGAAGAACGTCTGGAATGTTCGTGAGCTGGTATGAGTAGGGCTCTGTAAGTTGGCTAAAAGTCTGATTATATATATTTTGGTGAGAATCAGTGCATGTTAAACCCTATGTGAATATGTTTGGCTTCCATAAATATGTGATAGAATTCTGAATAGGACTCGGTGATGATGCGGTGTATAATTCGAATCAAATTGCTGATTGGAGGAATCGATCACTGAAGGGATCGATTCCCACAAAGCAGTAAGTGTCTGTCTGGGTTTATATGTATGTGTAGGATGAAGTTTGCAATGGATCGAACTCCTGTAGTCTCCATGGAAGGAGGGCTCAATTCCCCTTAGCCTCTGAATCATTATGCTACGAAGAGGTCTGGAGTGTTGATCTCGGTGTGAAGAAGGAATTCGTTCCCTGAGCTATATTTGGCTTATGCAGTTTTGGCTTAACCCCGCATGTAGGAGATTTTTCCTTTGGAATTCATTTGTTACTGATATAAATTGTATCGCGTAGATTGAATGAGGAATATTGGTTTTGTTAGTCGATATTGAGCTCCAGACGAAAGCCTGATGGAAATGACACCAGCTGAGAAGTCGGAAATGGCGCTTTGATCTGAACTGTGAGCCGAAATAACCAGCCAGAGTAAAGAAGGAGGTTTTATAATAGAGGTGCAGAAGAAATACAAGGGGGAAGAGTTAAGGCGAAATGGTGTATTGAGGAGTTAGACGGAACCTGGAGTAAGGGGAGCGGAACCACGAAAGGAATGAACAGTAATGGCGGGTTCAAGAGGCGAAACCATGGATTTCGCGTTAATCTAAAACGATAAGCTGTATTCCCAATTCGAACGCGATCTATGCCATAGGTTGACACGTGGCCTTAAGAGGTTTGGAGAAACCATTATCATCGCGAACTAAAGTCCATGCATCTAGTCTGCGTGATATCCATTGATTACCGTCGGATCGGTTGGTTGGGCACGAAGAGATGGTGATCGTTGGATGAAAACGATATGTATGATGTGGTCCAACGTTCTATTGTTGGCATTATTAGCGTTAGACTCGAGTCGAGTCGGGGTTATATATGGTAGCAATGTTCGTGTGTTGTGTGAAGGTTTCATAGAATGTCATTGATTAATATTTAATTACATTGGTATCAAAAAATCAAAGTCAAGGAAGGCATTTTTACATGCGTCGTGGGTTTGGAGTTAATTTTGATTCAAATTTATACCCTTTATCCAATTTCATGAAAGGTAGGAGTTCATGTGAACAAATGTAATTGCCATGTTATGAATACGATGTATAGGGTGGTCTTTAAACTATGCAAATTTTGTGAAATACCAAACATTTATATGATCATGGGTTGAGTTTAGGGTTTTAATCGTAGAGACAAACCATTTGAACTTCGATCCATAGAGTCTGGGATAGTAGGTCTCGCGTTGAGGGTGGATTGATTAAAGGTCTATGATTTCTAATCTCAAAAGGAGATTGAGGAGAAACCATTCCACACATGAAGATTGGGCTGCGGTTTTTATAACCTTGGTTAAGAAAAGTTTCTGCACAAATCAATTTGAATTACCTAGATTGGAAAGTGTGCAGGCTAAAATGGGAGTTACAAGAGGAATTCAGATTTATTTGCTTAATTTTCCAGCTCAGGATTTAGAACGTGTTGACTTCGCCCAAATTGTGAAATTGACTGGGCAATAAAATTGTGAAGAACCGGGACTATGGGTCTAACCCCCCCATCAGGTGGAGTCGATTCGTGAAGGATAAGAAACTAGATGCAGGAGACGTTGTGTCTTTTGAAAGAGAAACACACCAAGATGAAAATTTACAGTGCCTCTTCATCAATTACAAGCAGAAGACTTTTAGCGCCACCGCTCTGTCACTAGGATTTTCAGTTTCTGTCAAATGCCCTTTTCAATTCAATAGCCCCTTCCAATTCCGATCATATGCCATTGGCGGCACCCATTTCCAACAGAAACGTATTTCTTCTCGTGGCTTAAATGGCAACCCAAAGCATTTGCCGCTCTTCTGGCCAGCAAGCAATGAAACTGAACAATCCAGTTGCGGCGCTGGTGAAATGCGAGCTCTGCAATCAAACTCTCAACCAATGGATTTTTTTTCATCACAACTGATGACACAAGTAGATGCAGTAGCATAAAATCCATTGACACAAGCAGAAAAGGATTTTTTGGGAGATAATAAGAAGGACTCCAAAGCCCTCTTCTACATCTTTCAAGCAGTTCATGAAAGTATCTTCCCAAGTATTGCAGTGAGAACAAAGTCAAAGAAACCGTGGGATACCCTCCAGACAGCCTACCAACGCATGGAAAAGGTGAAGAAAATAAAATTACAAATGTTGAGAAGAGATTTTGAAACAATTTGTATGAAAGAGTCAGAGAATATAGACTCATTTTTTACACATTTAATTGGGTTGGTTACCCAAATTAGGTCTCATGGTGAGACACTTGAAGAAAGGAGAATAGTTGAGAAGGTTTTAAGAAGTCTGCCAGCAAGGTTTGATGCCATAGTTATGGCCATAGAAGAGACAAAGTATCTCTCACAATTTTCAGTGGATGAACTTCATGCATCGTTAATGTCTCACAAGCACAGGTTGAACATAGGAACAAAATCCTCATTGGAGCATGCCTTCAAGACACAAGTTTCATTTGGTCAAGGTAGAGGTCGAGGAAGATCAAATTACAAAGGAAGAGGAAGAAGCCCACATAGAGGTGGAAGAAGCATCCCTTCAAGCTCAAGTGGAATGGGCAACAATCAAAATACAAGCCAAGGCCCAAGCCAAAATCAAGCACAAGGTCAGAGGTATGATAAATCTCAAGTTAAATGTCATTATTGTAAGAAGTATGGTCATTATGCAAATGAATGTAGAAAGAAGAAATATGACATAAGTAGCAAACCAAGTGCAAATTTCATAAAGGAAAATCAAAACCATGATAGCATGTTTTTAGCTTGTAATGTAGCACAAGAAAAACAAGGGGATGTGTGGTTCTTAGATTCAGGGTGTAGCAACCACATGATTGGAAACATAGAAATATTTTCCAATCTAGATGAAAGTGTAAAATCCGAAGTGACATTGGGGACTGATAGCAAAGTCTCTATCATGGGAAAAGGAAGAGTAGAAATTCTTACAAATAAAAGAGAGAAGAAGTTAATGTCAGATGTTTACTTTGTTATTGGTTTGAAACATAACCTCATAAACATTGGACAACTCATGCAAAAGGGTTACAATGCCTTTTTCAAGAATGATGTGTGCAAAATATTGGATAAGCCTCCAAGCAGAAAGTTGATTGAAAAATTTCATATGACAAACAATAGGATGTTTCCTCTCAAGCTAAGATAAGATTTGAAGGAAGAAGGTGTTGTAGCAACTGTCACACAAGAAAACTTTCAAGAAGAAATTAAAGATGAAAATTGGTTATGGTATTTGAGATTTGGTCATCTCAACTTTGAAGGTTTGAATTTATTGCATAGGAAGGGTATGGGGAAGGGATTGCCACTCATAGAAAAACCGGACAACCTATGTGAAGGATGCATCTTGGGAAAAAAACATAGAGAATCATTTCCAGCAAGAAAGTCTATAAGGGACCAATGCAAACACCATCATTTGGTGGCAGCCACTATATTTTGACCTTCATAGATGACTACACAAGGAAGACATGGGTCTATTTCCTAAAATAGAAAAGTGAAGTGCTTGACTGCTTTCACCATTACAAATCTCTTGTTGAAAAGCAGAGTGGACACTACATAAAAGTGATGAGGACTAATAGAGGTGGCGAATATATCTCAAGTGACTTCCTACATTTTTGTAGGGAGCATGGAATTCACAAGAAATTTACAACAAGGTATACAACTCACTAAAATGATGTCATCGAAAGAAAGAATGGGACCATCATGGAAATGGCAAGGAGTATGTTGAAGGCAAAGCATTTGCCAAATGGTTATTGGGCTGAGGTTGTTGCTTGTGCAACGTATATCATTAATAGGTGTCCAACCAAAAGTGGCATGAATAGAGATTCTGAAGAGGCATCGAGTGGAAGAAAGCAATTTTTCACTCACATGAGAGTGTTTGGATGTGTGGCATATGCACATGTCCCATATGAGCTGAGGAAGAAGTTGGACAACAAGGGGAATAAATGTATATTTGTTGAATAAAATTATGAATCGAAGACATACAAGCTCTACAATCCATCAACCAAGAAGGTAATAATCAGCAGAGATGTTTATTTCATAGAAGAGAAAGCATGGGATGTAAGCTTAGTGAAGACAGTCAATGTGAAGACATGTATTCCACATGAAGACAAAGAGGAATTGACTGCAGCAAGTAATTCCTCAACGGTGACTTCTCCTCCACCTACACAAGCTCAACAAAGCAGTCCACATATGACACCACAAAAAAATAATAGGACAACATTGCGAAAAAAAGCAAGTGCTTCTCCAAGCACACCAAAAAGGTCCAAACCTCCATCTACTTCAAGTGCAACACCAAGCTCATCTTCAGCAAGCATAAGAAGAGAAAAATTAAGAAATTTAAATGAAATTTATGAGCAATTCATTATTTTTTCATGTATATGAACCAATTCATTTTGAATATGCAGTCAAAGAAGAGAAATGGGTTGCGGCAATGAATGAAGATATAGGAGCAATAGAAAAGAACGACACATGGGATTAGTGGACCTTCCGCAAGGTAAAGAACTAATTGGAGTTAAGTGGGTCTATAAGGCCAAGAGAAACATTGAAGGCAAGATTGAAAGGCATAAGGCAAGGCTAGTTGTCAAAGGATACAAAAAACATCATGGAAGAGACTATGCGGAAAAATTTGTGCCAGTTGCGAAGATGGAGACAGTGCATACAGTGTTGTTGATTGTCGTGCAACATAAATGGAAAGTGTATCAAATGGATGTGAAGTCGGCGTTCTTGAATGGAGTGTTGAAAGAGGAGGTGTATGCTGCACAACCTCTTGGTTATGAGTTAGAAGGCCAAGAACAGAAGGTATGTAGATTACAGAAAGTTCTCTATGGACTGAAGCAAGAACCGCGTGCATGGTATAGTAGGATAAATGCCTACATGATGGACAATGGGTTCGACAAGTGTGTTGGTGAACCTACTCTCTACATCAAACAGAGTGACAGTAAGCTTCTTATTGTGGTTTTGTATGTAGCTGATTTGATTTTTACAGGAAGTGATGATTTTCTCATCGCTGATTTTAAATCAGTCATGAAAAGTGAGTTTGAAATGATTGACTTGGGGTTGTTAAGATATTTTTTAGGCATAGAAGTGAAACAAATAGAAAATTTCATTTTTAACTCTCAAGAAAAGAATATTGCAGACATTTTAGAGAGGTGTAATATGCATAACAGCAAGCCATCACGAAATCCAATAGTCATGGGGTTGAAGTTGAGCATGGAAGATTGCGGCAGCAATGTCAATCCAACATTATACAAAAGCATGGTGAAGAGCCTAATGTATTTGACCCCAACAAGGCCTGACATAATGTATGCAGTGAGTTTGGTGTCGAGGTTCATGGAGACACCCAAGGAGACACATTGGGAAGCAGCCAAAAGAATTTTAAAGTATGTCAATGGGACAAAGGAGTATAGTTTTCTGTACTCTACAACTGATGATTTTAGGCTGGTTGGTTACACTAACAGTGATTGGGCAGGAAGTGTTGATGACAAAAAGAGCACGTTAGGATATGTTTTTCATTTTGGTTCAGGAGCCATCTCATGGGCTTTTAAGAAGCAGCCTATAGTATCATTTTCAACAACAGAAGTTGAGTATGTCGCCGAAATAGCAGCAATGTGTCAAGCAGTTTAGATGAGAAGGAAGTTGCGGGATTTATTTCATGAACAAGATGGAGTAACCACAATTTTCTGTGACAACAATTCAGCAATTACACTATCAAAGAACTCTGTTTTTCACAAGAGGACAAAGCAAATTGATGCTAAATATCATTTCATAAGAGAAATAGTTAACAATGGTGAAATTTTGTCGTAGCATTGTAGGTCAGAGAAACAATTTGCAGACATCTTCACAAAGCCATTGGCACGTGAATTTTTTTTTTATCTCAAAGATTGTTTGGGAATGGTCAATGGCGACAGTTGTGATTAAGAGGGAGTGTTGGAGAATTAATCTCAACCATCGCGTTAAATGAACTGGAAGCAGCCATACCTCAGTTAATGTTTTGCAGGTTGGGGATTGCATTTGCAGAGAAGGACAAGTTTTGAGCATAGTACATAACCCATTCTGCAACAAAGTTAAATAATCAAAGTCAAATAGAATTTAATGCATGGTCATTAAATGTGCATCAGAAAATGTTTAATCTGCAAGTTTTTTTTAGTTTACGCAACTTCTAATGTTCAGAAAATGATGTACGCCCATACTATGTATTAAATTTTTTATGTCATAAATTAAATTTCTTATATATATATATATATATATATATATATATATATATATATATGTTTTGAATTAACAAGCATAGGTTAGAGAGAGTTAAAGTGTCTTGTAATGTGGCTATGTAAGTCTGGAAAGACAAGGGGAGAAAACGGGAGAAAATCGTGGAACAAATTTTGGTGGGCGAGTGAAAACACAAGTTATAGGTTTTATTGTGTGTTACTCCTCAACCCCTCATGAATCTAATTCTTAGTCAGAACAATAGTTTTACGGGTGAAGGAGATGCAACCTCCTTTCAAGTATGTGTTTTATAGAAACACTTTGTTTTACTCTGTTTCATAGTGAGTAGAATTATTTGATTATATTTGGTCCCCTACATTTCCGATTTTTTTTTTTTTTTAATTCTAACACTCTTCAAAATCTCTTTCACATTTTCTTAATCGCAAATTCTTTCCCTCCAATGCCCCTGCAGAACTAGACCACTCCGAAAATGAAACCATCGCCCCTATGTGTACATTATTTCCCTTTGCTTTCATGATTATCATTAATATCTTGTATGTTTATTAGCATCTCAATGTATGTGAACTGTATTTTGAAGGTATCTCCAATTGTTCTGCACAATCCCAAATGTTGACCCCCTAATTGTTTTGATCTAAAATATCCCATTCAGCAAAACTGCATTCTGCTAATAGGTTGACAAAATATTTTGTTCCTTTTGGCAATACATGAGACGTGATTCGATTCCGCGTTGTGGGGGTCTTGTTCTTAACGCTAGAGTATAATGCTACAATCTAAAAAAATACATGACTCACAAAGACAAAAACGACACCCATCACTTACAAATTTTAATTTATATTGCATAACAGAATTTGAAAGCCTTACTCCATCAAAATGGTTGGGTTGGGTTGGGTTGGGTGGTGTTGGTTGAGGAAGTATATAATAAAAATAAAAATAACATATAAATTAGTTAGGAAAATAACGAAAATTTTGGTAATATTATGATAAACTATGGTTGAAATTTTTGAAAATTTGGATTATACATGTCAAATATAAGGATTTTGGATGTTTTTGGTTTTTGATGGTGCTATTTTCGTCCTAAAAACACTATTTAAAAACTCCATTATTCTGACTATTAACTTTTTTTTTTATCAAATTCAAGAAATTTGTAGTTGCCCTAATTTGTTGTCTGCTCTAATTTGTTGTCTCCCTAAAATACCCCTAATATAATATATGATTTGCATATTGATATATATTTTTGAAGGTTTTTCTCTATAACTTTTTGGTTATTTTATTTAAGTTGAGTCATGTATTAGAAGTTGAGTGTGATTTTGCATATCTTTGGTTGGGTCATTGTGAGATGTATGAGGCCAACTTCAACTCAGAGAAATTTAATTTTATTTAATTTTATTTTTTTCAGCAGGAAAAATATTTCTCTAGTTTTATATAGTGTACCACGGCACAATAAATTCATATGCAAAATACAAAACTTTTGAAAAATTTCCAGTACAATTCATCATTGTTTCAAAATAGTTAAATCTTTCTTTGTTCTATCCCATATCCCTCCTATTTGTTTACTGCAATGTCGTTACATTTGTTCATATTACATAGTGTCAGAAAGACAATAAAAAATTTAAAACAGCTTTTGGAAGTTCTGTTTCTTTCATGTGCATAAAAAAAAACATTTGAAAACCACTAGCTTCATCTGTTTCGATCCTGTCCAATATTTGTTTCATAGTGAAACTCTTTAAATGAAATTTACCTTGCCTGCGGCATCTGGGCCAGAAGAGTTATATAATTCATAGATCATCTCCCCGAATCTCCCATTCAACCCTCTCTTTGATAACGTGTCAGCTTTATTTTTTTTTTTCTCTGTAGACATGACTAAAGGTTATGGATGTGAAGGTTCACTTGATCGCGTGTATCCTCTCCAACCAATGTGCAAGATGACCCGGATTTAAATTTGTATCTCTGTTCATGTGATCTATTATAACTTTAGCATCACTAAAAACCCAGAGCTCCTCAAGATATAATTGATTTGCAAACCATAAAAGGCCCCACAAAACTTATAGTTCAGCCCTCATGTTTGTACCTGTGCCCTCGTTCCAGAAGATTTTATAGTGACAGTCCGGTGATATCATTAGCCAAGCTTCGCAACCACAGTGCAGATTTTGTGAGGTGCCATCGAAAAATCCGGCCGGATACTGAATTTCAAATGGCTGCATTCTCTTAGAGGCGTCTACTGATGGTTTCTGCTTCAACTTCAAACTTTCCATTGCTTTGTATATTTTGACAGAAATACTCTGCGGCGTACAAGGCTGATCTGCAAATATCATTCCATTTCGACCACACTAGATGTGCCAATGCATGATGATTGGTGTGGCACGAAGGTGTTTCCCTCTTTGAAACCACCACCGTATACACTCTTCCAAAGTATTATATTGTGTATTTGGAAGCCTCAACAAAGAACATATAGTATTAGTTACCTCCAGCGCGAAAGAGCACTGAGAGAATTTGTATGTGAAAAAGTTTAAGGAATAGAAGATTGTTTTGTGTGGATTTGTTTTTTCTCCTCTACCTTTCCATAATTTGGTATCAAAGCTAAGTTGAGTTTCAAGATCTAAATGAAGTGAATTTGTTTTTCCTCTTTAGCCTTTTCATCAAATTGATATCAAAGCTAAAGCTAAATTGAATTTCAAGATTTAAATGAGAACAAAACCCTGCATTCTAAGTGAGAAGAAAATTTACGTTTTGTGAGAACATAAACTTTTTATGTTTTGTATATGCATTTCTTTTCCTTCCTCTACCTTTCCATTAAATTTATATCCATTAAATTGGTATCAAAGCTAAGTTAAATGTAAGTTTTAAGATCTGAAAGAAAGCTAAAGTTAGCAGCTGTAATGTACCTGAGAAAAGAATTTTTTATGTTTCAAGACAACAAAGTAATGCAGCTCAGAAACTATGAAAGTCGCGTTATAAAGTTGTTAAAGCAAGGGCTGCATTACACATGGCAAACTTCACATCACTAAAGCAATGACTCCTCTTCGTCGTGTGTTAGAAGTTAAGTGAGTCTTCCATATCGTAAGAACATGTGGTGTTAGAAAAGGCTAGATAAGTTAGAGTTTTCATAATTTCATATTTAGTAGGTGTTGTCGTTATAAATTTGTGGTCATTGTGAGATGTATGAAACCAGTAGACACAAGATGACTGCCGCAGCGGCGCTGACTTATTCCTACGCGCTTTCTGATGTCAACGTGGACTTCTGGAATTGACGTGCTGATCACATGCGTTTTGACCCACCAATCCCACACCCCGATCGACACCCGCCCTGCCAATTGAAATACAGTGCACACAACGAGAAGCCGATTGCTTTCTTAAAATATTTCTTCAATTAAAAAACATTTTTTAAAGTGAGAGAAGAAGGTTCTGCTCATTGGATTATTCGAAGCAGACAAAGAAATGGTCTTCAAGTGATTTACCGGCTCTACCCTTCCTAAACGAAGATCTCCGATTCCACCGACCGCAGTTGTCCGTATCATTTCTCAACTCTTCATATATAATTGTTTTGGGTTGGTGAAAATTTAGTTAATTATTTTATTTTAATTTTTAAAAATAATTAAACACTTTAGGATAATTTAGTTGTTAAACTAATATTTGGTACAATTATTATTAACTATTATTTTTGAAAGCATTGTTATTAAAGAAAAACCACTTTACCAACAGTGGTGGTCTCTCTTCTTACATGCGCTCAGTTTTGAGCGGTTTACCTGCTTCCTGATGTCTAATAAAAGCTAACTGTTATAGAAAAGCAATTTTAAAACCTAATCCAAATCCATATTTTCTTTTTACTTAAAGTTTAATTTTTACAATTATTATAAGACGTGGGACCCATACGGGTATCGTTCTAGACATCTGAATCTTGATGAAGTCACAAATTATCTATTAATTATTTTGCAATAATATATTAAAAAAAAACCAAGTTGCAATGTCAGCAATCCAGATTTTATTGTAAGTGGCCAACTATTAAATCTGTGCATCGTTAACCAAATACTCACCCGGCCGACAAACGAATCTTTTACTCCATTGGAAAGTCGTAAAGATAAAAGGCAGCAGAGCCGTGTCCGTTCATGTATATTGTATTTGATTTACACACAATGCTTATGTTTATTTGTAAAATAAAAAAATAATATTTTAATTTATATAATTTATATTTATATAAATTAATAATGACATTGTATATAGATTTGTATATAATTTAAATATATATGTTATATTTTGGAGTTTTTGGTTGGAATTTAGAGTTGATTTTTATTTTGTTTTATTTTTGTTTGTTTGTGTGTGGTTTTTTGTTTTATTTTTTTAAATCTTAATTTTTGTTATTTCAAATAGGTTTTTGACTAATTATATAAATTTACTAGTTGAAAAATTTAAAGGTATTGGGATTATGAAAAATTTACAACTCAAACTTGTTGCTGCAAGAAAGCCATGTTAGATTTTGGACAAATTAGATAAGAAAATACACCAAAAAATTTCTCAAAACTAAATGTTAATAATATCTTAATATTTATTATTAAAAGATTGTTTTTTAAAATTTAATTATATTTATGAATTTTGATAACAAGCACAAACATATTATTTATTAGAGATAATTTTATTATTTTATTTATTCAAATAAATTTAAATTTAAGTGAATTTATTTTTGGCTTCATTTATAAAGAATTTGACTTTTGTGGACATTTTATTTTTATTTTAAATTTTTTAAAATTAATTATCATATAAAATTAATGTAATCTAAAATAATATGAGAACTATTTTATATAGTTAACTAATTTTAATATTAAAAATGGTTATGACATTACAAAATAAAGGGGGTTTTAAGACAATTTTTGGGTAAATTGTCTTAATTTGAGACAAAAAAAAAACTTGTGTATTGTCTTAAGTATTGTCTTTAGCCACATTCTCAAATTAAATCATTTTAAAATTAAATTATTTTAAAATAGTGTCTTTATAAAGACAATATATAACAAAGCATTTTTGTCTCCAAAGAGAATTTCATTTTTGTCTCTCCAGACAATAGTTGGAAATAAAGACATATTGTCTTTATGGAGACAATGTCTTTAATCCTATCTATTGTCTCTCTAGAGACAATATAAAACAATGAATCCAAAAAAATATCTCACCATTAAAATAAATCAATATAAACATATTTAATTAAAAAAATCTACAATATCATTGAATAATTCATGTTAGGGTACAGTGGAATCGAACCACCAACCTCCTGCATGGCAGGTTCTCTTCCATTAAGCTATAAACCTTTAAAGAATTATGTGAGGAGTTATGGCAGTCCTTGAAATTGTAGAATAGACATTTATTTTAAAAAAAATTTCAACACATAATGGTATAATCCTTATAAAATACATAATCATGAAAGCCTCTATTTTTAACTTAATAAAAAAATAGCTCAATGGAGTTAGCTTTTTAACTTAATAAAAAAATAACTCAATGGAGTTAGCTCGTTGTGACACCCTTGTAGCTTGACTTTCACAAAAGCTAATAATAAACAATAATCTACAAACAAATTAATCTAGCCATACAAATAAAATTAACTATAATCAGCACAAGCAATACAACCACCACCCAAAGAGCCACCAGCTTGCTAGTAGGCACTGATCATCATGTATGATCTACAGCCAGCTAAAAATTTCAGACCTTCATAGTCTTGAGTCCATCCCGCCATCTGAATGAATTAAGACAACATAGCTAGAAACAAATAATACTAATCAATATCGTAAGTAAAAATTTCGACAAATAACACTAAGTAATAGCTTCACTATTTCTTGACAAATAAATTATAATCGGTAAGCTATTTCTTGATAGCTAACTTATAATAGGTAAGCTATTTCTTGATAGCTAACTTATAATAGGTATTGTCATATTTTAGAAAAATTTGAAATGAAAAATGTATAAAATATTGTTGCATTTTTCTCATGAAACCAAGGTTGCCATGCTCTTTTGATAGGAAGCTTAAGTTGATCCATACAATATCTGGTCGAAATTACTGAGACTTGGGCATCAGTATCTCCACTGCAAAATTTTAAAAAAACCAAAAATATATCATATAATCAAATTTTTACTTGTAACAGAGAACAAAATCAAAGTGTTGGACAGCGCGTGTCAGCTAAGTTCAGTATGGCAATGCTTGCATACCTATATACCCATATGAAAAGGCCTCCTGCTATGTGTTTTTGAAATGTGTCTGTACCCATATATTTTGAGATCAAGTTTTATTAAGTAGAAAAAAAGGCCAGCAATCCTAAAAAAGAATACATAAATAGGAATTGTTCACTTGTAAAACAATACAGGGTCAGATTATATCATGAATCTTAATATAGGGACTTACTTCTGTTCATTTGTTGCATTTCTTGCATCTGTCCCGAGATACTGAAGCACCTCCATTATCTGTTTACATGGAAAACTGCCCATCACTTCCTATTTTTCATTTCATGAAGAAAGATTACAAAAAAGTTGCATCAAAGGGCAAGCTACATAAATAATTTGTTCTCACTAATGAGTTGTCAAAAGACTGAAATTTGCTTGCTTAGGTTACTCTTCTCTAGTTATAGCACAATTGAAAAGTGTCAAGTGCTGGTACATGCTACAGGCTCCATCTAATCACATATATGTATGTATCAGGATCAGTAAAGAAAGAACTGTTCGAAATTAATTTTCACGAACATCAACAGCTTATATGGCATTCCTTTTGAAGTAAAGGAAGTGGCATTAGAGGAAAATGAACAAGAGCAAGAAATTCATTTAGAGGTTCTATATTTTCTACAAACAATGTCTCAGGACTGCATTCCTCTAGCTGCTGATTTACTAGTTCCTAACCATGAAAGCCATCTCCTTGTGTTCCCCAAGTCATAATAGCATCCATAACTCTTTCCTCAGAGGTCACTACAAAATGGGGGTGCTACAAAAGTCATAATAATGACAACTCAAAATTTTTACTACATTTATCCATCTCTCCACATTCCATATTATCAAAGGCAGACAAGTCACCCTTGTTGTATTCACGGATGCCTTCTACAAAATCAGGATGGATATTGAGCATGCAAAGAGGCATTGTCAGAAATACTATCTTGTAATACCAAAACACTCTAGGACATTTCCATAAGTGGGAAACAATATCCTACCTGAAGTATTTTCATAAATGAGGCCCTTTCTAACATTTTGAATTCTGCACTAGCAGTAGTGCAATAATCAAAATGCTTAGAAAACATTTCTTCACAAGCTTCTTCAAGTGGCATGCATGCAGGCATTGAGGTGACCAACTCCAGGATTGGACCTACTGAATCCTGCAAATAAAAAAACTCAAAAGGTTAGCTTCAAATTCAAGAGGAAATTGTAGCAGCTCATCTGAATGGTTGCCAAAAGTGCCCACAATCTCTAGACTCAGTTTTGTGTTATGCAAATAATGGTTGATGAAGAAGATGCTTCTAGTAAGTAGCACACCGACCTTGCATATATGTATAGAGAAACTTATGTTAATTACTAAGTCCAAATTATGACTACCTAAGTAGGAAAACTCTTTTTCTTTTTGTTGTTTGTGATGCCCAACCACCGTGTAACCCTTGGAAGCTCAAGGTAGGTATGCCTTGTAAAATCCTCATCCTCTGTGGCAAGTTCTGGCTATAGAATATTTCCTCAATGCTTGCAAGTTGCAACCTTTTCACTACCTCAAAGTCCAAGCCATAGTTTTTATGATGCAATATTCAAAAGCAACAATCATATCACTCCTATTTTTACACAATTAAACTACCCCTCCTACGACATGAAGAAATTTATAGAAGATTTCCTCAATGCTTACAAGTTGCAACCTTTTCACTACCTCAAAGTCCAAGCCAGGGTTTTTATGATGCAATATTCAAAAGCAACAATCATAGAACTCCTACTTTTACACAGTTAAATTACCCCTCTTACGACATGAAGAGATTTATAGAAGATTTCCTCAATGCTTGCAAGTTGCAACCTTTTCACTACCTCAAAGTCCAAGCCGGAGTTTTTATTATGCAATATTCAAAACTAACAATCATAGCACTTCTACTTTTACACAATTAAACTACCCCTCCTACGACATGAAGAAATTTATAGGTTGGGAAAGTACAACACCTTTGAGATACACTCAAATAAGCGTTCACAACATTCTTGTTGAAGAAGGTGAATTCCAAACTAAACAGCTAGTACAATAAGGGGGAGCAGCAAGGAACCCAAGTTCTATTTTTCATCCATATCTAACTTCCCACTGTACATGAAGTGCACCATAGCTAAAAATGCTTCAGGGGAAACATCCCTCAAGTAGACTTCTGAGGCATTACTTCACTCATCCCATTCATAAACATCTTCCAAGAAATAAATTCTTACTTTCTCATTCTCATTTAATAGTCTCTGAATCGAAAGGGAAAATTTAGGCTACCAAGTATGACACAAGTACAGTACATGTGTACAATTTAATATCTAAACCTGATATGAAAAGAAATTATTTGCAAACAATATATTATTCAAAAACAACAATACATTTAAAATCAAGCTTATATGTTCCAAAACTTTGGTACCACCATAAAGGAATGCACTTGAGAAAACTCATATTTATAATATGCTAATGGAAAATGAAAATAGGATCCAAGGCAAGTAAATTCAAAAATACAACCTTGGCAAAAGGAGCACTCCAGACACTCAAAAATTTTTGTGTGCTTGGATGACCAGACCATGCCCCTCAATGTGAATATCGATGTCATTGTATTCACCAATTTCGAGCAATTTTTCCAGCTTTTACGCATCAATTGGCATGTCGGATGAGAAAGCTGGATAGTTCCGCAAAAATGTAATAGGATTGGAATGAAGTAATTCCAGTTTATGATCCTTCCTCAGAGACTTGTCCTTGAGTGCATCCTTCATTTTCTCACACCGGACCACCAGGGACTGAACACCAAACTCTTCAACCAATTCACTCAATGCCTCCAATTGGAACTCTGAAACCTTGAGGACCAAAAACAATATTTCATCACTAAAGACCATACTGTAACAGGGCCAAATTATTCTATTACCCATAAACCCACACAAATTCTTATCATCATCACAATGCTATACCAACACAGAAGAACTAAATACCAATTTTCATTTGATATTATAATAATTTCTTGTAACATATATCTTTTTTGGTTGCATCCTATGGAAAATCCCAACTTCCCCTCTACTCTGTGCCTTCAATGAACTTATTATTTCTGGAAATTACTATGGAACTCTAAGATTCATGTAGTCAAAACAACAAGATTTTACAGATCAGAGCAAAGAAATTTAATTGCATAACAAATAGGCCATTCTTATTTAGTACTATGAATACAAAATTACAAGGTTGTAACTTTTCTATGTTGTTGGAAGGAAAGGGAAGAGGCCCAATGATGTGAAAAATATGAAAATAATTTCCAAGGAGCACTGATTCACTGGCCCATAGAAAAATTATACCACCACTCAAAGCCCATGCCAAATTTTATCTTCATCACAATGCAAAATCAACATAAAGTTACATTAAGTATATGAAAGCACCAACAAACTACGCCATAGGAAAATTTCTCTAATTTCCTGATAGTTAGAAATGTTGTCAGCCGATGGCAAAAGAGACAAGTGTATGAGGGAACACTCGAGGGCAAGAACAAGGTAAAGAAAGCAAAGAAATAAAGAAGATGTAGAGAGGGTGCCTATATTAGAGACATGTCTACTTAAAGAAGCAAGAGAAGAAAGGAGAAGCCCAAGGAGAAAGTATTTACCAAGGAGCAAAGATGAGCAAAAAGAGAGAGCGTAAGACAAATAGCTACAGAGACAGAGCTGTTATCATGGCAATAAAGACAAAAAAGAAGCAAATGAAGGAAATAAAGGAGACGTGCAGAGGCAGAGGAAGCGAATATAATAAGAGACAGAACCGTTATCAGAGGCAGAGGCAGAATGACAGAAGCAGCAGAGGCAGTGCCAGGGTAGAGCTGTTATAAAATTCCAAGCCGAGCGTTATTTATATATATATATATATATATATATATATAAAGTTTGTTAACTGTGTTGATGGTTGGCGATAATACAGTGAAGTTATCCATAACACTAACGGAGAAAAAACACGACGATGTTAAACTAAATAGAGGTGGAACCAGAATTAGATGTGCAGTGGTAATGGAGCTGTGTGTTATACATATCGTAGGGCCACTTATAAAATACCGGAACCTGGAGTAAAAGTGTTGGACCGGAACCTGGAGTGGAGAACAGAACCTTGCGAGAGGAACAGTGACGTGGTTTAGAGTGAACAATAAAGGTCGTAAGTAGAATTCATCGCACCACCTATCGACCATAAGTGGTATTGCCCGGAGGAGGAGCGATTCCATACAGGAATCGACACATGGCCTGTGGACCCATTCCAAAACCGCTTGTTAAATTGTGCCATCGCGCCTTAACATTCTGCGTTGGAAGCCGCGCGAAATGGACAGGAGCCGTTGATTTGGAAACGGGCCATCGGACGGCGATCGCGCGTTGAACATGCTCGGAGTTTAACGAAGGTGTGCGGAGGTTAGCGAAGGTACGATTCGACCGTGTTGACCCCACGTTGGCAATGTGTTGTGGGTGTGTGGGCCCAAATCAAATATATATTAAGGTTTATGAATTAATAAGGACGAAGGTGTGACCATATATTGATATATATTAAGGTTGCGAGTTAATAAAAGAACGCCGAGTATTGTTGGACTCTGGTATAACGTTTCCGGATTAATTCAAGCTTGCCCAGATTTAAAATCAACTATTATATAACTACAATGAACGAGGAGCTATACGGGTAAACGAAAAAGAGAGTAAGGTTGGATGAATGTATAAGGAAAAGAAAAGAAGAGGAGAGCGTGCAGAGATGAAAGTTCGTGAACAAGAAAATTCCAGGGATTCAAAAGTGAATTGGACAAGTGAAAAGCTCAGAAAACTGGAGAATGTGTAGGAGATAGTGAGTAGAAGAAGGCAGAACAGTCACTCAACAGCAGCAGAAAAGACAAATCCAATAAAGCCAAAATCCAGAAAAGGAGTTGAGTAAAATTGAAATATGTAATTAAAAATGTGAATGTAAATGTTGTAATTAATTTTTATTGTTTGTGATGCAAAGGCAAGTATCCTAAGGAAAAGACAAAATCCCACTGTAGCATGAAAATTTGTACATATTGTAGTAATTCTAAAATGAGTTGGAAAAAGGAATAAGAAGACAGAAGCCAAAGAGTCATGACTGTTCACTCCAAATTCCTTGTGAAATACAAACAGTCATGTGAGAATTTCTATATATAATATCAATTTGATAAGCTCAAAAAAAAGAAGAGAGAGCAAATATAGAGAATGCAGAATATAGAAGAATAAAACAGAGAAGATTAAGAGAAGAAGAGCAGATACAGAACAGAGTTGATATCTGGAGTAAATCAGCAAACATTCAGTTTGATAAATTGAGGAAGTTGGAGCTTTCCTATCAAGTTGCAGCTTGATAGCTGTCAGTTGTAGCTGACTAAGGTTGAAACCTCCTGCAGGTTGGTGCCTGTAGAAAATTGAAGGGAGTTGGTGCTTCCTTGCAAGTTGTAGCTTGCAGAATTGAGGTTGGAGCCTCCTGTAGGTTGGTGCCTGCAGAAAAACAGTGGTGAGAGGGAGTTGGAGCTTGCCTTTGCATCACAACAATAATAAGATGTGGTTTTCTATCTTTATGGGTTTCCACTTATATCTGGTGTCTATGTGTATGATATTTATGTATTGATCTGATATGTATCATCTGCTTAATACCTGTTTCTCTCATATTAAGTCTACTGTTATGTTATACTAATACATGTTGCTTACATTCTAAGATTACTCACACATTAAATTGGATATGAAATGAAGGTGTAAATAAGTTTAATGAAAGGTTTTAAAAGATCAGAAAGGTGTAAAACTGATTCACCCCCCCCCCCCCTCTCAGTTTAACTAAAGGTTCAACATTTGGTATCAGAGCCAGTTACTTGTATATCAGTCTAACAACTGAAAGGAGATCCTAGGCTCTCAAGATGGGTAGTCAAGAAGGAAGCTCAACCAATAAAGCCCCTTTCTTTACAGGTGCAAATTATGCCTTTTGGAAAATCAGAATGAAAGCATATATAATGTCTTTAGGATTATAAGTTTGGGATGCTGTGGAATTTGGATATGTCACAAATTCAACTGATTCAGAGAAAGAAGCTAAACAAAGCTTTGTAGCTAATGAAAAAGCAATGAATGCAATCTTAAATGGACTATGTGAAGCTGAGTTTATCAAAATAATGCACAGTAAGACTGCCAAAGATATGTGGGACACTCTAGAGAATATCCATGAGGGAAATAAAAAAGTAAAGACTGCCAAACTTCAAATATATAGAGCCTAGTTTGAAAATTTAAAAATGAATGATGATGAAGATATTGGCATCTTCTTCTTAAAAGTTGCAGAAATTGTTAACAATATGAAAGCTCTTGGAGAAACCATGCCAGAAAGTATAGTTGTGCAAAAGATTCTAAGATCACTCCCATCCAGATTTAATCCCAAGGTGTCTGCAATAGAAGAGACAACTGATTGGGAGACTTTGACCATGAACCAGCTACTTGGAAATCGAACAGCATATGAGATGAGGCTCCCACAGAAGAAGCAAAGTACGAGGGAAGCAGCTTTTAAAACAGAAAAGAAGAAAGAAGAAAAAGAAGACATATGCTCTTGCTCTGATGAAGAAGAAGCTAAATTTGTCAAGAAACTAGATAGAGGCTCAGGTAGATACAAAGGTAAACTACCCTTCAAATGCTTTAACTGTGGAAGAGTTGGAAATTATGCTGCTAAGTGTCCTCACAAGAAAGTAAGGAATCAGGCTCAAGAATCAGAGAAAAACACATCAAAGAACTGGCAGAAAGGAAAGAAATTCAGCAAAAAATCCTTCTATGCTCAACAAGACAGCAGTACATCTGAAGACTCAAATGAATCCTCCGGAGAAGAGGGAACCTCTGAATTTTTACTGATGGCCATAGAAAGATCTTGAAGGACTCTTACTAGAAGATGAAGAAGAAGAAGGGGAAGTCGACCTTGAGGGGGAGCTAAGAAGTGCTCTGGAGGAGATTGACAGACTCAAACTAAAATGTAGAAAACAAAAAGAGATTCTCCTCAAATGTGTGAAAGAAGAACAAAATTCAGAAGTCCTCATGCAGCTAAAGGTAAAGCTTGAAGAAGCTAATAAGATAGAAGATATGTTACTTCAGCAAATCAAGGATAAAACTCGAGAACAAGAGAAGCTAGAAGAAGAAATTGTATGTCTAAGGAAGAAATTAGAAAGTGTATATGAACTCCTCTCAAACAACAAGCTCTGGTAAGTTGGATGAAATTTTGGATGCTCAAAGATCTCCTTTGGTAAAAAATGGAATAGGCTATGAAGGAGAATCAAGTAAAAGCAAAGAAAAGGAAAACAGAAAAATTATCTTCGTAAAAGCAAAGAAGAATGATGAAGCACCTCAAATAATGCCTACAAAAGAAGAAGCAGGTAAGGAGGGAAACAGAACCCAGAAGAATCCTCGAATAACAAAGAATGAAAGAAATATTCAGACAATAGAAAAAGGTTCATATACTCCTGGGTCTGTCAAGCTTGCAAGCCATCAAAGGAGATTCTTCCCTCCTATGAAGAATGCCACCTGTTATGTCTGCCACAAGCTGGGACACATTGCTACATATTGTCATACAAGGAGGAGTAATTCAAACCTGTAAAAGATGCAAACAGTGAAGAGACTGCCTCAAACAAGCAACTGGAGAAGACAACCTCACATCAGGTATGCAAACAGTTTCTATGGTTACTGTTTTTATTGTAAATAATTTGGCCATAAAATCATTGAATGTAGAAAGTATGGACAAAGATTGATTTTCAACACTTCAAGGAGGTTTATGAATCAAAGAAATTTTTTTCATACTCACAATTCTGCAAAAACTATGATCAAATGCTTTATATGCAATCAAGCTGGACATATGCCTTTCAAATTTCCTTTGAAAGAGAGTGATTCATCATCTCACAAAAGATATAAAACAAAAGGATGCCTCCAATGGAAAAAGAAGGAGAATAAGTGTGACCTAGCTCTAACTGCTCAAGACCTGAAAAGCCAGTGGTATTTGGACAGTGGCTGCTCTAAACACATGACTGGAGACAGAAGCAAGTTTATAACTCTTGATGAAAAGAAATCTGGAAATGTTACTTTTGGCAATGATAAATCAGGAAAGATCAAGGGAAAAGGCTCAGTCAGCATAGACAATGGCAGAGGAAAGGCCCAAGATGTACTATTTGTGGATGGACTGAAAGAAAATTTACTGAGTGTGAGTCAGATGTGTGACAAAGGGTGTGAAGTTCTTTTTAGAGCACAAGATTGTGTAGTCAGGTCAAGCACAACAGGAAAGACTCTGCTCAAAGGTATTCAAACAGAGAGTAATGTGTACATATTGAAAGAGGAAGATGAAGCCTGCCACCTTAGCAAACTTGAGGAGTCATGGTTATGGCATAGGAGATTGGGACACCTCAGTTTCGACCATATCATCAGACTGAGCAAGAAGAAAGCTGTCAAAGATATGCCAGAAATAAAAAGACCTTCAAATACCATATGCAAATCTTGTCAATTGGGGAAACAGACTCGCACATCCTTTAAATCTAAAGATGAGCTATCAACAAGAAGACCACTCCAGCTTGTGCACATGGATCTGTGTGGACCTGCAAGAACTAAAACACCAAGTGGAGAATCCTACTTCATGCTGATAATAGATGATTTCTCGAGAATGACATGGGTTGCTTTTCTCAAGAACAAATCAGAAGCACTAGAAAAGTTTAAGACATTCAAAGCATTAGCAGAAAATCAAACTGGATGCAAGCTAAAATGTATCAGATCAGATAGAGGAGGAGAATTCACAGATTATGACTTTGCAGATCTATGTAATGAACATGGAATAAAGCAACAATTTACCATTGCAGGGACACCTCAGCAGAATGGAGTAGCAGAGAGACAAAACAGGTATGTACAACAAATGGCCAGAGCTATGATGCAAGAGAATAACATTACTCAAACCTTTTGGGCAGAAGCTGTACACACAGCAGTACATATTCTAAACAAAGCTCATTTAAGACCTAACAGTGATAAGACACCTTATGAGCTATGGCATGGTAAACCTACATCAATCAAGCACTTTAGAGTCTTTGGCAGCAAGTGCTACATAAAGAACAATGATGAAAATCTGGGGAAATTTGATGCAAGAGAAGATGAAGGAATACTCTTAGGATATGCATCCAAGAGTAAAGGATACAGATGCTACAACAAGACTATTCGAAAAATTGTAGAAAGTATTGATGTAAGATTTGATGAAGAACTCCCAAACAAGACAAGAGATACAGACTGCAGCAGCTATTCAGAAAATCATGAAGAAGAGGACCAAGATGATGATGGAGCAAGAAAGACTTCAGAAGATACCTAACTGAACTTGAAAACCCCCTCAAGATACACTCAAAAGAACCATCCAGAAGATCAAATCATTGGAGACAAGAGTGTAGGAGTCCAAACAAGAAGGCAGCTGACAGAGCAAACTGAAGAGCTATACATAGCCATGTTGTCACAAATAGAGCCAAATAAATTTGAAGAAGCCAGCAGGGACAAGTCTTGGGTGAATGTTATTAATGAAGAATTGGATCAAATTGAGAAAAACAATACTTGGGAACTAGTTCCTAGACCCACTGAGAAGAATATCATTGGTCAAAATGGGTATTCAAAAACAAAATGAATGAGCAAGGACAAGTAATCAGGAATAAAGCCAGGCTGGTCTGCAAAGGATACTCACAAATTGAAGGACTTGATTATGAAGAAACATTTGCCCTTGTAGCCAGAATGGAAGCTTTCAGAATATTCCTGGCATTTGCATGCTACCAAGACTTCAAGGTATATCAAATGGATGTAAAGTCTGCTTTTCTTAATGGAGATCTAGAAGAAGAAGTGTACATGGAACAACCGGAAGGCTTCTCATTGAAAAACAAAGAAGACTATGTGTGCAGACTGAAGAAGGCCCTATATGGACTGAAACAGGCTCCTCGTGCTTGGTACTCAAGACTGGATAAATATTTTCAAAAACAGGGTTTTAAAAGAGGTGGAGTAGACAACAATCTATACATAAAAGCCCATGAAAATGAACTCCTGATTGTTGTAGTATATGTTGATGACATTATGTTTGGAAGCAACAAAGATGAGCTAGCAAAAGGATTTGTTGAAGAGATGAAATCAGAGTTTGAGATGTCTATGATTGGAGAGCTCAGTTTCTACTTAGGACTTCAAATTCAGCAAAAGAACACAGGTACATTCATCTCACAGGAAAAATACTTAAAAGAAATGTTGAAAAAATTCAAAATGGAGGACTGCAAACCTGTGTCAACTCCCATGATCACGGGATGCAAGCTGTGTGCTGATGATGGATCTACTGATATAGATCAAAAACTCTACAGATCCATGATAGGAAGTCTGTTGTATCTGACAACATCAAGACCAGACATCATGCTAGCAGTAGGACTAGTGGCTAGATATCAAGCAGCACCTAAACAAAACCACCTTCTGGCAGTCAAAAGAATATTTAGATATCTACAAGGAACAACATAGTATGGACTTTGGTATCCTAAAGGCAAAAGCTTCACTTTGACAGCATACACAGATGCAGATTGGGCCAGCTGTGTGGATGACAGGAAAAGCACAAGTGGAGGTGCATTCTATCTAGGAGAAAGTATGGTGGCATGGCTAAGCAAGAAACAAACATCTATCTCTCTGTCTACAGCAGAAGCAGAATATATAGCAGCAGCAGCATGTTGTACACAAGTCATGTGGATGAAGCAAACCCTCCAAGACATGAAGGTAAGAATTGATGAACCTATCTCAATCAAATGTGATAATACAAGTGCTATAAGTATATCTAAAAATCCTGTACTTCACTCAAAAACAAAACATATCCCAATCAAGTATCATCCCTTTTAGGTTCCCAAATCCTGTAAGTGAAATAGGCGAAGAAGGACAGGGGTACACCAAACCACGCTCAACCTCGTATCTAGCCCTACGAGGACAGGAGAGGGCTCTCTCCAGGTCAACTCAGTAAACGATGTTCAATAGGGCCTGAGATGACCTATAATGGATACTGATTTTCTATCGTCTGAGTATAATGTAGGTCATCTTCATATGATATGACAGCCAGATTCTTGTTACATTCATCAATCATAAGAAAAGAAACTTTAGCTGATTCTTGATGCTCAAACATGACATTTCTATCATCTACCATAAACTCATCGAGAGAAACCTTTTCACTTACTTGAACAAAGATATCATCTTGTTTTTCATGGGCTGACTGGATTACCTCCTCATGCAGGCTGTGTTCTAATGAACTGAGAACATTTGGACCAATAACTCTGTCTTCTTCATTCCAGAAGATCTCAACAGCAGAGTTCAGCACAAGGTATTCTTGATCATCACGCTCTGAATCTAGATCTGAAATAGCTGACTTGACATTATCACATTCTGAAACTGAAACTTGACTTCCCTGCATACTATCTTCTTCTACAGGCAGATCTAAAACAAAACCTTCTCTTTCATCATTTTCAACCATATGGAAATCTTCAACTTGTTGATCTTCATAAGTATCCTCTGAGATTTCTGTGTGCTGCTGAAATGGGTTTTCATACAATTCTTCCATGATTTCTTCGTCCATCAATTCATTATCCCCATAAAAATTCTCAAGATCTTCAATGAAATTATGAACATGGCTACAACAGTTCTGAACTTAAATCAAGGATGGATAAGATTCTTTATACTTTTCAAAGAACATGGTATGAAAATCCTTTAAACAGTAAATAGAAGCAGATGGCAAACTTTCATACCAAGATCGGGCTTCATCTTCAAGAGTAGCCATAAAAATTTTCATCAAACAGTCTTCAGGAAAATCAATCTTTAATTTATGCACATGAATGTGAAATTTCACCAGATGAAGAGCAGCGTCATTACCTTCCACATTTCTGAACATAGGCAAATTCTGAAGCCAATCTACCTTGGGCATCTTATTTGGAAAACCTGGGATGTGATCTCGGCTCATGGGAGCGTATCTTCTTGCAATCTAGTCCATATGGACAATCTTAAAGCTACTGATCTGCAGTGATGTCACCATGAAACATTGATTTATGGATTTTTCAGTGAAATCGCCAGGTGAATAATTTCAGCCTTCTGATTTCTGATCGTTGTCCACCATCAACAATCAGATCTAAACTTGATACATGTACTGGGGAAAGACAATCTACAAGTCGAGTGTCACGTTTCACAAGCTAGACCATTTTCTCCCTAGTATGGTCGCCACTATGTTAGCTCCCAAATCCACCTTAGGCTGAAATAAGGCAGAAGAAGGACAACACCAAACCACGCTTAGCCTCGTAGCTAGCCCTACGAGGACCGGAGAGAGCCTGACTGAGCGTGGTTTGGTGTTGTCCTTCTTCTGCCTTATTTCAGCCTAAGGTGGATTTGGGAACTAACAATTTCCTCCGAGAACAAGTGGCTCAGAAGATAGTAAAGCTGGAATATGTACCAACAAAAGAACAGATAGCAGATATATTTACCAAACCTCTTGCTGGAGACCCATTTCAATACTTGAGAGATAAACTAGGGGTAGTATATGCAGATGCTACTCTCTAATACAAAGAGGAAGCACAATTTTAGGGGGAGAACAAAAACGAAAATATCATTCTAGGGGGAGAACAACCATCAAGGAAAGCATGAATTAGGTCCTCAAGATCAAAGGATTAAGGCAAAAGAACACCAAGTTATCATCCTAGAGTTATCTGCATTATTCAAGCATCAAAAGGTCAAGTACAGAGCAAAAGGATCAGTATTGTGTTCTGAAACATTATATTGATAATCTGAAACATTATATTGATAATCTGAAACATTATATTGAGAATCTGAAACAATATATTGAGAATCTGAAACATAAAAGATGAATAGTGATTATCATTTGAAGCCTCTCAACATTTTTGTTGCTGAATCCAATCATACATCTCTGACTAGATAAAGCTGATACAATATATTCTATGAAGTATCATTATTCTCACTTTTAACTCTATACAAGTGAAAGAACTATATCAATTTACAGTGTATATTCAAAGTTGATAATCCTCAAAGTGTTCTCTCAACAAGTCTTATACATCACTATGGAGCAGCATGGTACAAAGTTAGCGAAAGAGGGCTTAAACATAACTCAGAGAGAGGAAATGTAAAAAGAAACCCTTTGCCATTGATGTCAAAGGGGGAGGAAGAGCAAGCAACAGGAGAAAGAGCAGGCAAACAGAGAAAATGTATTGCCATCAATCCCAAAGGGGGAAACTGTTGGAAATGTTGTCATTGATGGAAAAAGAGATGGCAAAGGAGGAACACCTGAGGCAGCAACAAGGCAAAGAAAGCAGCAAAGCAGTAAAATGTAGAGAGGTTCGAGCAGTAGAGACAGGTTCATTTAAAGAAGCAGATGCAGCAAAAGGACAATTAAGGAGTAGCATCAGTCAAGGAGCAGATGAAATAAAAGAGAGAGCGTAAGACAAATAGCTACAGATACAGAGCTGTTATCATGACAATAAAGATAGCAAAGAAGCAAATGAAGGAAATAAAGGAGACATGCAGAGGCAGAGGAAGCGAATATAATAAGAGACAGAACCGTTATCAGAGGCAGAGGCAGAGGCAGAATGACAGAAGCAGCAGAGGCAGTGCCAGGGCAGAGCCGTTATAAAATTCCAAGCAGGGCGTTATTTATATATATATAAACAAAGTCTGTGAACTGTGTTGATGGTTGGCGATAATACAGTGAAGTTATCCATAACACTAACAGAGCAAAAACACGACGATGTTAAACTAAATAGAGGTGGAACCAGAATTAGATGTGCAGTGGTAATGGAGCTGTGTGTTATACATATCGTAGGGCCACTTATAAAAGACCGGAACCCGGAGTAAAAGTGTTGGACGAGAACTTGGAGTGGAGAACGGAACCTTGCGAGAGGAATAGTGACGTGGTTTAGAGTGAACAGTAAAGCCCGTAAGTAGAATTCATCGCACCGCCTATCAACCATAAGTGGTATTGCCCAGAGGAGGAGCGATTCCATATAGGAATCGACACGTGGCCTGTGGACCCATTCCAAAACCGCTTGTTAAACTGTGCCATCGCGCGTTAACGTTCTACGTTGGAAGCTGTGCGAAATGGACAGGAGCCGTTGATGTGGAAATGGGCCATCGGACGGCGATCGTGCGTTGAACATGCTCGGAGTTTAACGAAGGTGTGCGGAGGTTAGAGAAGGTACGATTCGACCGTGTTGACCCCACGTTGGCAATATGTTGTGGGTGTGAGGGCCCAAATCAAATATATATTAAGGTTTGTGAATTAATAAGGACGAAGGTGTGACCATATATTGATATATATTAAGGTTGCGAGTTAATCAAAGAACGTCGAGTATTGTTGGACTCTGGTATAACGTTTCCGGATTAATTCAAGCTTGCCCAGATTTAAAATCAACTATTATACAACTATAATGAACAGGGAACTACATACAGGAGAAAATGGAAAAGAGAGTAAGGTTGGATGAATGTGTAAGGAAAAAAGAAGAAGAGGAGAGCGTGCAGAGATGAAAGTTCGTGAACAAGAAAATTCCAGGGATTCAAAAGTGAACTGGACAAGTGAAAAGCTCAGAAAACTGGAGAATGTGCAAGAGACAGTGAGTAGAAGAAGGCATAACAGTCACTCAATAGTAGCAGAAAAGACAAATCCAATAAAGCCAAAATCCAGAAAAGGAGTTGAGTGAAATTGATGTATAACTGAAAAAATGTAAATGTTGTAATTATTTTTATTGTTTGTGATGCAAAGGAAAGTATCCTAAGGAAAAGACAAAATCCCACTGTAGCATGGAAATTTGTACATATTGTAGTAATTCTAAAAATGAGTTGGAAAAAGGAATAAGAAGACAGAAGCCAAAGAGTCATGACTGTTCACTCCAAATTCCTTGTGAAATACAAACAGTCATGTGAGAATTTCTATATATAATATCAATTTGATAAGCTCAAAAAAGGTAGAGAGAGAAAATATAGAGAATGCAGAATATAGAAGAATAAGGCAGAGAAGATTAAGAGAAGAAGAGCAGAAAAGAGAAGCTACAGAACAAAGCTGATATCTGAAGTAAATCAGCAAACATTCAGTTTGATAAATTGAGGAAGTTGGAGCTTCCCTATCAAGTTGCAGCTTGATAGCCCCACATCGAGTTAATGGCAGTGGTAGGGAGAACCTCCTGGCCAAGGTTGAATTTTCTGAGAAAATTGAAGGGAGTTAGTTGCTTCCTTGCAAGTTTTATCTTGTAGAATTGGTAGGAGCCTCCTGTAGGTTGGTGCCTGCAGAAAAACAGTGGTGAGAGGGAGTTGGAGCTTGCCTTTGCATCACAACAATAATAAGATGTGGTTTTCTCCCTTTATGCATTTCCACTTATATCTAGTGTCTCTGTGCGTGATGTTTATGTGTTGATCTGATTTATATCATCTGCTTAATACCTGTTGCTCTCATATTAAGTCTGTTGTTCTATTATATTAATACTTGCTGCTCACATTCCAAGATTACTCACATATTAAGCACTGTCAATCCAAACAAATCTCCATGCTAATTACAAAAGATAACCAAGTACCACATGCATATACATGCATCCAAAAACAAACAAGTAATTCACACATGTAATATGTTACCTGCAATCAGTCTAGTTGTAGTTGTTGATCCAACTATTTCCTTTTCCTTGTTTCTCCAAATCCAAGTGAATGCTAGAGTGCTCCAAGCATGCTCCAATAATACTTTAAGTGTGCAAGAGTGTATGAGAGAGTGAATGAAAGAAGAGCTCAACTCAAAACTATAAAAAGGATATAAAATAATTCTCTGATGTACTTTTATCATTGATATCTCCATTTTCTTAATTTTCCTTCATTTTTACTCTAATTTCCTTGCATGATTTTTTTTTCTCTTCACCTTCATTTCTCCTATTTTCCTTTATTTTAAAAAATAAATGCCAATTATTGCTTCTTTTCATTTACCAATGAATTTTCCAATTTCCATAGCCATAAGTAATCCACAATTTATACCCACTAAAGTGTTTTTCCCACTATTTATCTTAGAATACATATCCCATGTCCTTTGTCTTATTTTTATTTACATGGAAAATCAACCTGGTGTCATTACATCTAGATCCCAAACCTTGTTTTGCAACTGATATTTTTATTTTATTTGCTTATGCTATGTTTCTTTCTTCTCCATTCCTCTAGGATTACAAACCTTGTATTGTAATTTTCCTCCTTCTTTGTTGATGTAAACTCATTCCACCATCTATAATATGTTTTCCCTTATTTTCCTATGCTTCAAACATCTCTTCTATTGAGACTTATTCAACATCAACTTCTTTATTTCTTCAATCTCCATGTCCAGATTGTCCTTTGGTTGGTTCATATTTTGCAAACCTCTATTGTTTCTTGTTTAATTATGCTGTTGCTATTCATCATTTGTTGTTGTGGCACCTTCTCCTCATCTTCCTTAAAACTATTGGAACCTATCCTATTTGCACTTCCTTCTTCAAATAGCCTTGGATTTTCCAACTAATCTTCCAAAAATATTAGATATGCTACAAAATTACTTCCCATGCTAATATTCAACTCTAACTCCTACGTCATGGTACTAGTTCCTTTTGCTCCAACATTATCATTGTCATATTCTATAGAATATTTCAATAGTTTTCCATCTCTGACATTTGCAGAATTTTTCTCAATTAGGAATTCCTTGACTTCGTCCATCTCCTCCAAAAACTTCACTACTTTATCAACTTGTAAAAACATGTTATTTGAGTGTTGTTCATTACCTACATTCTGACACAAATCATTAGTTTTAAAAGCATAATGCTCCTCAGCTTTGGTTGATGCCTCATTCTACACATCCTTATGTTGGTATGAACTAATCTAGTAGTCCATCAAACTATCAAGAAATATTTCCTCCACATCTTAGGCTTCTCCTTCAACAATGTACAAGCGTTGTTCATAAACAATGAAATTGTAATTAGTTTCTATGAGTTCTTCTCTTACTTTGACATACATTCTCTTCCTCAACTATTTTTATAATAGATGCCATCTCACTTTATTTTGTTTCATCATCCAACCATATCTCTAGTTTTCCTAGGTTTCCTTTAGTATTTTTTCTAAGAATTGAGTTCTAATTTAACTCAGACATATCTCTCTCAAATTATTCACCACTCATCCTCTTTATATCAATTGGCATAGTATTACTTTTTATTTGAATATGAGTCTTTCCTGAACACATCATATGACCATCAATAGTCATTTTACCTTATGTTTCTTCTTCTTGTGTGTTGGGGTTCCTATGTTTTGGTAGATTTGGCAATACCAAAAGATAAGACAACATCAAACCACTTTGGGGCCCTAGGATCTAGCCCTCTTGGACCCGGAGAGGGATCTCTCCAATAAGACAGAATGATATATCCTTGAAAGCTCAAGACGAGGTATTAGGCTAGTTATGAAGCACAGAGGGGGGTTTTAGATGATTTGGTTGGTTGGTTGCTGGGTTGAGTCATGAGATCATAGGCTGAGAAAGTAATGGGAGAGAAGGAACAAATCAACAGGATGTTTCAACAAAGGGGATAGGCCAAGAAAGTGCCATCCATTGGGCTATGGAGTCATGAAAGGAGAATTAATTGCAACCACTAGCCAAGGCTTTCAGAGGGCAAGTCATCTACACTAAAGGATATTTTTAGATAGATGATGGGATGGAACATTAAGGGGAGAAGGTGAAAGAGGGAAAACAACCCATTTTCTGTCTATAGATCAGGTTAGAGGTCATTTAACTCCAGACCTGCATGGACATACTCAAAGGTAGCTTTCAATGGAAAGAAAAAGGGGCAGCTTATAGATCAGACCAGAGGTCATTTAACTCCAGGTCTGCTTTAGCAACTCCAAGGGAAAAACAAAGATAAATTTGACAAAGAAACATCCAAACAGCAAACCCCCAAGTTCATACATCAGCCAACAAGAAATAACATCCACTGCACTGGTTAAACCCCATGAATTTACTCTTAGATAACCTCATGGCATTAAAGGTGGTATCACTTCGGGTTTTCATGAAGTTGTAAGAAAGGAAAGTATACACAGAGGTATCCACAAACCAAACCGGATAAGATGGATAAAATCTGCTTGATCTATCATCCAGAGAGGGCTCTCTCTTTATGATTTATCTTTGTTCTTAGAAAGTTTTAGGCTAGTTATAGATCCAAGAGTTTGTTTGAAAATGGTGGAATTCGCCAACTAAGGGCAAGGTTGAATATTTTTAGGCCATTGGGCTATGGATTCAAAGGATGGCTTTACTGGATTTCTATTCTACACACAAGATGGCTTAGCAGGGCAAGATAGCCAAACAGAGAACAATCCTTAAAATTTAAAGTGGATGGAATGGGTTTGAAGGGATGAAAGGCAATCAAGAATCTTTCAACATATTCAAAGAAAGAAATTGAATGATTACAAATAAAGAGAAATTAATAATTCTTTATTATAGTAATCAACAATGTTTAAATTAGCAAAGCAAGAGCATTTAAGAATTCATGCTTATAACCAATTTAGAGGAAAACATTAAGAACAATCACATCTGAAATCAGAGTACAATTAAGTAAATTCTGATTCAATCCTTTATGTAAATTATTAAGAAATGGACATAATGATATTATAAACTGATATAAAACTTAAGACAAAGGGTAGAAAGACTTATTGAACTGCAGTCCAACACATGAATCCTGCAAAAAGTCCTGAGCTTCAAATTGTCATCCAGTAAGCCACAAATAAATTTCTCCAAAATTATTTTATTCCAAAAACTTCAATGTCACAGCAAAGTAATAGAATCCACCCAAAATACTTCCAAGAGTGAAGTATTTATACAAATTCTAAACTAAAATATCTTGAAAAAATATCAAAATTGGTTCACAAATCTCTCCAACTATTTTACATAAATAGAACTTAAGTAAAGGACACTCAAAATAATTCATCTATTTGGCACTATTTTGTATGGATAGGTGATGAAAAAGAGGAGAATTCTAATTTGATCCAACTCTTAGTTGATGATGAGGCATCCAAGTCACTAACTGCTTCCTTTCTTTGTGCAATTCTGCTCCAACAATTCTGCAAATTTGGGGTCCAATGATACCTTTATATTTCTCAATCCGTAATAGATATGTAAAAAGTGAAAGAGGTTATTGTAGATAAATATGTGGGTGAGATAAAACTCTTTCACTTTCCTAAAATTCCTCTCCAGTTGTGCACAATAGGCTCTGCAAAAAGATGTGTAAAACAGAGTTTTACAGAGTCTGAAAAATAGCCTCTAAATATGTGCATGTATCTCTCAGCCTGAAATCACTGTGGAAAAACTGAGATAGGTTTTTGTAGATGGGTCTCTTAGGAACAACAACCTCCTTCAGTTTTGTAAAATTTATTTCTAATTGGCCAAAATATTCTCTGCAAAATGATGACTTAACATGAATTTTCTGCAAAAAGTGCTTTCCAACATTGTTTGATATTTCCAAAACCATAATAGCTGTTAGAAAAGTGAGAGAGGTTTTTGTAGATGGTCCTCTTAAGAACATAAACCTCCTTCAGTTTTTCAAAATTAATCTTGGATTGATCACAATAGGTTCTGAAAAACAATGACTAAAACATTAAATTTCTGCAAAAATGTTCCTTCTTGTTGTGTTTTTCATCTTTTCACATTTTTGTTCTTTTAACTGTTTTAATTTCACTTTAGATAAACTTCAATGTTGGTGAAAGTATTTTCATCTCCTCTTTTTACCATTTTACTGCCTCTGTAATTACTTTTACTGTTTACCTTTAACTTCTCTGTAGCTTCTTTTTAACTTTCATTCTAACTTTTACTTGATACACTTTAACCACAGATACTCTTTCACTATTCTTTACTGTGTCCATTTACCTTCAATGTGTAGTTTAGGTTTTTACTGTATGTTTCAACAGTAAATCGTTTAATATCTTGTTTCCTTTTCTTGTCTTTCAACTGTATGTTTTATCTTCCATCAATGTTTGAATAGATTTGATAACACTCTTGGAGTAAACAAGTCTTATGACTAGTATTAAGAATATTTATCCAAGGATGTGGTCTTCTGATCACCTGTAAAACAAAACAAATTATTAAGAAAGCATTGGTTTGCAGAGGAGGTCAAAAAGGTTTCATTTGATTTTGAGAGGTCTATGGGGTGAATCTAGAATGATTTTTGGAAGGTAAACCATGCTCGAATAGGTTAACAGAGGCTTTAGGTGGAGCAGTTGGGCTACAAAGGGTTTTTATGGGAGAAACAGGTATAATTTCTAGTTTAGAAATGTAGTTACGCTCTCGCTTAAAGGATGAACTAACAATTGATTTTGACCGTTCAATGAAAGGAAAATTTAAACCAAGTTTTACGTAGTTGTTAGGAGTTTCTAGGTAAATACCTATTTTTCTAAGGATGACGGTGATTTTGGACAGGTACTGGTTGAGGAAGACGCTTTCTGAGAAGCTCAACTGTAATTCTTTTCGACAAAACAAAGGTTGGCGGACATCAACAGTTGAATTTCGAATTTCTGTGCATGGGAGACTAGTTGTGTACGAGATAATGAAAACGACGCAAAGAGACTTGTTTTATTCGCAAAATCAAAAGGTGGCGGGATTTATTATGAATGATGTTAGCATGTACGACAGACAAGTCATGAGGGAAGGTGGTAAGCGGTTTAATAAAGTGGCCCGGCGAGGTTTTAACACGTTTAACTTTATTAAGTAATCATCCCGGGGGCATCTAATAGGCGAAAAAGAAAAGTTTGGTTATTAACCAATTCGACAATTAATTAATCCCGTTGCATAATGGAACAGGGGTCGCGGCGGGTTTCGTTGGGTGGGGAAGTTGCCGGTGATGCCAAGTGGAGCGGGGGCCACGCGTGGCATGGGGGCTTTTCTCCTTCGAAGTTTTGCCTTAAAAAAATAAAACTTCGGTTTATTTTGTGTTAAACATATATATCATATGTTTAAATCTTTTCTCATATATGTTTTTTTATTATATGATAAATTAACCAATGTAATTAACTTATCATAAGGGCGGGACTATTATATAATGATATATTTAACCAAAGGGCGCATGATGCGGGTTTTTAATGAATAATTGGGAAATAAATACTTTGGTTAAACTTTATAATAAGATGGGTTTTCCAGATATTTATATAAAAGGAGTTATATACTTAGGATAAAGGATTTTGACTAGGGATTTAGTAAATAGAGTTAAATGTAAATATGACAAAGGGACAAGGGAAGTCAAAATACTTTGCACATCTAAGAAAGTGACAATTTCTGAAGTAAATTACAATATATCATCTTCAACACTTAAACTTAGAATAGAAAGTTATTTTGAGGGATTTTTATGGAAGTTTGTATGATTTTCCTAAGCAGAATGAGATTTTACGTAGGAAAAGAATGAAAGCGAATGATAATGGATAACTTCAAGTACTTAGGTCTTTTTGATCATCAGGCCGAGGGTCCGGTCCCTCCAAAAGTCAAGGAAATGCCTTGAGCCCCTTTGATCTCCAAATACCTTAGCACTTTGGGGAAATTAGTAAAAATCTTAGGAAGAAATTGATGTGGGAAGTTAATGATTTTGACTTTGCTTTCTCTGAATTTTCCAGTGTATTTTCTGCTTTAGTACTTGTGATGAAGGTAAAAGATCAAACACATTTAACACCATCATTCATCATATGAAACTTTGCAACACCATCTACCTACCCTATCTACTTTACACTACCATTTTCTCTTCTTTATTAGGGTGCACTTAGACTGGAAAACCCTTATCAATCTTCTTTTCTTTTACAAGGCAAATCTATGTAATTCTACCCTTATTACATCCAAGGGCTCAGATTAAACTGTTGAGCACCTTTTATTAACTCTACCTATCTACTTATCTGCCAAGATTAAACTGTTTGGTCAGATATTTATTCCCTATTCTACAACATGAATGAGTCAAGTTTAAACAGTTTGACTCTTCATAAATTGTGGCAAAAGTTTTGACAAGCTGCACACAATTGCTTTATTACAAAAATGAAATAGTAGTGGCATTTGGATTTGCACACTTTCCTTGGTCTATTTTTTGCTTGGGGTTCATTTCTTTCATTTTCTTGACCAATTTATTTTTCTTACCCTTTGATTTTTATTTTAGGGTATACCCTCTTTACATTTTTTTAAATTTTTTGATTTTTTGGTTTTTCAAGAATATGGAACACCTTTTCTTAAGAAAAAGGTTTGAACATATTCCATAGTTCAATCAAGACAATCATGAAAAATGACACCTATTGGTATAGGAGTCTAACACTGGCTCCACTTGGGGATGGCTTTTCCTTGTGGAAAGTCAAGAACAGCAGGTCAGATGCCTTAAAATGTCTTCAAACTAAACCATGTAATCTCCTTCTTCTGATAGCTTTATTGTACATATGATAGTGAAACTTTTGAAGCTTAGGGCCTTCACTTCGGGCTTCAACTTCAAGAAGTCACCATCCAATCAAAACTGCATTAGAAAAGGATATATTATGTACAAGTTAGAAAAATCAAAACATCCTAGTAAATAGGATCAAAATAGTGCTTCAGCATTCGACCATTGACTGGTCCCTCCTCAGCTTCTGAATTGTCCAAATCCTTCAAAAAATATGTGTTGTTTCCCTGTAAGGCATGAATGATGTAAGGCCCTTTCCATAAGAAGTCAAATTTCCCATGTTTCCCTTTCTCTTCCCTTCTGGAATCCCATCTTAGGACTTTGTCTCCTAGTTGAAAATATTTTGCCTTAGTTCTTTTGTCAAACATTTTCTTTAACTTTTCCTGCAAGACTTGAGATCGTTGATATACTTCTTCTCTGGTTTGCTGCAAGTGGATTGTTTGATTAATTCTTCTCTGAATGTCATTTGGTTCCACTTGAGCCTCCTGAAGTAATTTCATAACAGGAACTCCTAAAGATGATGGGAATCTTGCTTCAATGCCATAAACTAACTCATATGGACTAGTCCCAATTGATTTCTTAGTTGTAAGTCTGTCTGCCCACAATGCATTGGTCAGTTTCTTATGCCAATTCTTTTTATTTTCTTCCAATAACTTTTTGATGATATTAATAAGGCTTTTATTGGAGGATTCTGCAAGTCCATTACCCTGAGGGTAATAGGCTGTTGAATGGCCTAAAGTAATATGATATTTATTGCAGAAACTAATCATTTTCTTTGACTTAAATGCAGTAGCATTATCTGTTATAATATTTTCTGGACAGCCAAATCTTGAAAGTATATTGGTTTCTAAAAACCCTATAATTACAGAATCATTTGCCTGTCTGCATGGGATAGCTTCAATCCATTTGGTAAAGTAATCTGTGGCAGTTAAAATCCATCTGTGTTGCCCAGAGGAAGAGGGATGAATTTCTCCAATAAAATCTAATCCCCATTGTTGAAAGGGTCTTTCTGTGGAAATTGGTCTTAATGGTAAAGGTAACAACTTTCTTTTACCCTCAAAGATCTAACACTTATGACAAGTTGTTACAAATTTATTAACATCTGAAAACAAGGTTGGCCAGTAAAAACCAGCCCTTAAGATTTTGTCTGCAGTTGATTTCCAGTAGAGATGTCCACCACAATCCCCTGCATGAAATTCATTAAGAACTCTATCAGCTTCATCTTTCAATAGACAATTCAATAAGATTCCTTCATGATTTTTCCAAAATAAAGTGCCATCTAAAATACAATATTTTAATGATGTCATTTTCAAAAATCTTTGTTTTGTTCTGGACAACCCTGGAGGAGCTTGCAGGTTTAGCAAAACATGAATGATATCAGTGTACCAGGGAGAATCTAAGAAAGCTTGACTGATCTGTGGAGTCGCCATCTCCTGTTCGTCATCCAGTTCGTTAATGTCTAAGGCTTGGCAATTAGTTTCAGTCATGAGTTGCGCCAAACCTTGACCCTTTATGAGTTTTGTTGGTTTAATTTCAATATCATATTCTAAAATGGTAGCTATCCACTTACCTCTTTTACCTTCAATGCCATCTTGAGTCAAAATGTCTTTAACTACAGCATTAGGCACATAAGCTATCACATGAGAATATAATATGTAAACTCTGAAATCTTTAATTGCTTTCACCAATGCAAAAGCCTGTTTCTCCATGATATTGTATTTCAAAGATGCATCTCTAAGTGCTTTACTAAAAAAGGCAATTGGTTTTTCACATCCCTGGTCATCTTTTTGTAGTAAAACAGCTGCAATTGTATGTTCAGAAGCGAATGAAAAAATAATGAAATCTCTGTCAAATTTGGGACTGGTAAGAACTGGTGTTCGTGTTAAAGCCATTTTGATTTCTTTAAATGATTGCTTGGCTTCTACAGTCCAGTCAATGCTTGAATCTTTCCTCAACATGTTAGTAAGCAATCTAAGTAATTCAGCTAAACTAGAAATGAATCTTCTCAAGAAATTAATTTTTCCTATGAATGCTTGCAACTCTTTTATGTTTCTAGGATGAGGTATCTGCAAAATTTCTTGTATTCTTTCTGGATCAATCCTAATGCCATCTTTAGAAATAATGTGACCTAAGAGCTTTCCTTCTTCCAAACCAAACAATGACTTTTTAGGATTTAAGGAAATACCATATTTTCTGCACTTTATAAACACTTGCCTTAGATGATCTAAATGTTGCTGATCAGTTTTGGAAAAAACTGTTAAATCATCTAGATAAATTACCAGAAAATCATGTATTTCTTTAGCAAAAGCAATGTCCATTTCTCTCTGAAATGTATCTCCTGTATTCTTGAGTCCAAATGGCATTTTGACATATTTAAAAGTACCCCATGGTGTTGTAAATGTTGTTTTATCTTGACCATCAGGATGAACTAGAATCTAGTTATACCCTGAAAATCCATCCAGTAGGGATATCCTAGAAGATCCCACTACTCTCTGTAGAATATGGTCCATTTTAGGCAAAGGATAGTTATCTTTTAAAGAAACTTTATTCAAGTTTCTTAAATCGACACACAGTCTAATTTCTCCTGTCTTTTTCCTTGTTGGTACTAGATTAGAAACCCATTCTGAGAACCTAATAGGAGCTATAATCCCTGCTTCAAACATCCTTTTAATTTCCTTTTCGATTGAAGGTAATAAAACAGGATTTATTCTTCTAAGTTTCTGTTTGAAAGGTTTCTGATCTGGTTTCAAAGGTATAGTGTGTTGAATTATGGATGTATCATATGCTTTAAGATCTTCATAACTCCAGGCAAAAACATCCTGGAATTCCTTTAAGAGTTCAACATATTTAACCTTTTGATCTTCTGGTAGAGATTTGGATAGTTTAACCATTTTGGGATTTTCTAGAGTTCCTAAGTTGCATTCTTCAATATCAGCCTTTACAGGTTCCATTTTAGGTCTAAATGGAATATCATTTGAGTCAAAAATATCTTCCAAAGGAGTTAATCCTTTGGGCAGATAATTATCTTTCAGATTAATGATTTTTGTCTCATCTTCTATGATCTCATCAGATTCCATGTATTTCAAATCCTTCATGTCTTTTTCTGTGAATGTGGTTGGGTGCAGCATATGAATTGCATTTTCTCTTGAAATATCTATTTTTTGTTCTTTTTCTTGATCAAATTCATCAATAGTTATGTCTTCATCTATATTACAGTTAGAAAACTCATTTTGAAGTGTCAAAAAACTATTGATTTGATTGTTATTAACAAATACTTGCCAATTCAAAAGATTGTCCGGTATTGCAGCCCTATGTCTAATCTCAGCTGAAAATTGATGATTAGGATCAAAAGGTAATTTACATGTACTAGCAAACATTGCAAGACTGTGAGCATGCAAATTTTGTTTCCTGGGAATCTTGGCAAGTTGAGCTTGTAGAAAGGTGTTGAGAATTTCCACAACTGTTTCTCTGTATTGTTTCAATCTCATGTCTTTTGTTGAACATTCTCCTTTAATTTTTTGAATAATTAGCTCGGAATCTCCTATGATTGATACCCTAATAGCTCCTAACTTCTTGACATGTTTAAGCCCTAACAAAAGAGCTTCGTACTCTGCCATGTTGTTAGTGCATTTGAAATTCAACCTATAAGCATGACCTTCAGCATGATTATTTTCAACATTATGTAACCAAATCCCAGCTCCTGCTCCTAATTTGTTCACTGAGCCATCAAATTCTAAATGCCACAGAATTTCATGTTCATAATCCTCATCAATTGTTTTAAAATGTTTCTTAACAGGAGCTAGTTGTTTAGATTTTTCTGGTATTTCTTGATCATCTGGTGTTTCCTTGTTTTCAGAAATCTCTTCAATTCTAACAGTAGTTTTGTTTGTAGTTTCCAATTCTGGAGCTTCTATTTCAGTAGGAAGGTCCAATTCAGCATTGTATAGAATAAAAGAGTCCATGTCAGAATGTATAGAATAGACAGGGAAGTTTTCAGGCTTCTCATGGCTACTCACCAAGTACTTCATCAATGTTTCTCTATATAATCTTTTAGGTTGGCCAAATACTGAAATAGTGGCATATGACATGTCTAGTTGAATAGATCCTCCAAGTTTAGCACCCCAAGATCTAGATAACAACATACCATATTTAGGAGGGATATCAGCCACTACTATATCCATCAAAACAGACTTCGCAGGGTATTGTACCAAAGTAACACACAAGTCTTTAATCAAACCTAGACATTTTACCTGACTAGAATCAAAAGAAAACAAATCTTTGTATGGTCTGGTAATGTCTAAATTTAATCTTTCCATCACTGCTTTTGGCATCAAATTGTGAGATGCTCCAGAATCAAGCATAGCATTGTGGAGTATCTTGTCATGAACATTCAGGCTTACATAAAATGGAGGAGTTTCTCCACTTTCTGGTTTGCCATTTACCTCAGGGCCAAAAATGAGTTTGGGTTGATCATCAAGAATATTTACTGAATCATCCAATCCAGTAATGTTAATGTTTAGAGATTTGCTAATTTGACTTCTATAGACATCATGTTTAGCCAATTCTGATAAAGGAACAACTATCTTTAGTTTGCCTATTTCAGCCTCTAGATTGAAAGGTTTTTCTGTTTGAGTTTTAGTGTTTTGCACAGTTGGGTTTTCTCTATTTTTTGGGTCTTCAATGTTTTTCTCTTTTTCGTGAATGAAATTTTGTTTTGAAGGGGTATCTGAACTAACTTCTACTGTTTCTTCTACATTTCCCACAGGAGGAAAAGTATTAGATTGTTGTTTATTGTTTGGTTGGTTGTCAAAGACATCTTCAATTATTGGATTTGAAGGGTTGGGAGTTATCCTAGACAAAATTTGTACTTGGGGAATGTTTTGTACAGGGGGAATGTTAACTTTACCTTTGACATTTTGTTTTGCATTTTTCTGTTTGCTATTCTCTGGCACATCAATCCGTCTGCTTCTCAAATTATACTGTTTATGAACCTCATAAATTGCTGTGTCATAGCCTTCTTTGAAATCAAAAGTCTCTCCTGAATGAGTTTGAAATGTTTCAAGGATGTGATTCTCCTGATCATCCTGAGATAGGAAGACTTCTGGTTCATTTTGTTTTTCATTCACATTATTTATTTCGACATCCTCAGTAGGTTCTTCAGAAGTTGAACCTTCAACAAAGTTTTCTTGGAAAGGTGGCCTGATATTTTGGTCAAGGACATTCTTCCCAATGTTTTGGTTCTGATTTCTCCTAAAGTTTGGGTTTCTCACAACATTTTGATTATCACTAGTAGACTTTCTTTCAATTGTCTCCACTCTATCTCCTAATCTTTCCATACCTTTAATGATTGCATCCAGCTTCTTTTCAAAAGCTGAAGGTTCTTCATTCAGAGGCATTCTTCTTTCTGCCCTAGCTCTGGCTCGTTTTTCTATCAGATTTTCTTCCACACTAACCACTATGCTTTGCATTTCCTCTAATGTTTGGGGAGCTCTTTCCCTGAGTGAATAAGCTATGTCAGAGTCAAAACCATCTGGAAATTTAACCAATACAGAGTCAGGTGGGGGTCTGAGGTTCTGGGGAACAACGTTATATGCTTCATTGAATCTAATGATGTAATCTTGTACTGTTTCGTTAGGTCTTCTTCTTAATTTTTCGAATTCTGACAGGATCTGAAGAGGATCTTTCTTCTTCTCCCATCTGTTCAAAAATGCCCTATATAAAGCTGGTAAATCAGCAATACTATTTGGAGCAAGGGCCCTAAACCATGTCCTAACTTCTCCAGTAAGACTCTGAACAAAAATTCTCATTCGGACATCATCAGTGTCAATTTCATAGAACTCAAAGTAATCAGTCATCCTTTTGGTATGTTGTTGAGCTGTATAAGTACCGATCCATCAAAAGGTGTGATCTTACTCTGATAATCCCGAGGCAAGGCAACAGGGTTGTTAGGCAACCTTGAAGGGGCATATCTATTGGCCATTGGAAGATATAGTGGGGTAACAGGAGTTGATGGTCTGGCAGGAGGAGATGGAGGAGTAGAAGGGGTGACAGGTGTTTGAAAAGCTTGAGAAAAAGTAACTAAACTTGGAGAAGCTTCGGTAATTACAGAGATGTTTGTGCTTTCTTCAAAGGTTTGTTCAGATTGAATGGAGTCTTGTAACTGTCTGTCAAGGTGATATGAAACAAATCTAAATTGCAAATCTTCGAAAAAAAATGGATATGGAACTAATCTGGATAATTCAGTTTCAGAAAAATTCACAAATAAGGATGTTTCAAATCGTTCATCAAAAGGAATTTCATCAAAATATATTATCTTGACAGGGCAAGACTGTGATCTAGAAAGAGGTCTGGAACTTCCAGAACTCTCTTGACTTCCTCTTTCAGAACTTTCTTGACTTCCTTGTCTTCTAAGAATCCTAGGAATCAGATTTGGATTTTCAAATATTGGTGGTGGATTAGGGTCAGGATTTGACCTAGTATGACGAATCCTTTCTGAAGCCAGTTTTCTTAGACTATGTGTTTTTGGATTTTTGGTTTTAATTGAAAAATAAATACAACTTCTATAAATACTTCAAGAAATAATGATTTGTGATTAAAACTTTCTCAAAGATTTATTAAACTAGAGAGTCTGATTAAACATTTTGAAACTAAGGTTCAGAATATAAGCTAAATCAGAGATAGACTGAAGCAACATTTATTTACTTTTGCAATTGCAGAGCAAAAGAAATTTCAAAGGCTACCTGGCTGATCTTCAGACTCTGTCTATAGCTTATAAGTGAACAATATTAACAAATAAAGATGATTCAGGTCCCCAGTATGGTCGCCACTATGTTATCACTCAGGTTTTCCTTGAAGTTGTAAGAAAAGGAAAGTATACCCGAGGTAACCACAAACCAACCTTCAGATGCAGAATCTAGCCAATCTGCATCCAGAGAGGGCTCTCTCTTTATAATTTATCTTTATTCTTAGAAATTTTTAGGCTAGGTATAGATCCAAGAGTTTGTTTGGAAATGGTGGAATCTGCAAACTAGGGGCAAGGTTGAAGATCTTCAGTCCATTGGGCTATGGAGTCAAAGGATGGCTTTACTGGATTTCTATTCTACACACAAGATGGCTTTGCAGGGCAAGGTAGCCAGACAGAGAACAATCCTTAAAATTTAAAGTGGATGGGATGATTTTGAAGGGATGAAAGGCAGCTAAGAATCTTTCACCATGTTCAAAAGAAAGAAATGAGATGACTACAAACAAAGAGCAATGAAGAATTCTTTATTATAGTAATCAACAATGTTTAAATTAGCAAAGCAAGAGCATTTAAGAATTCATGCCTATAACCAATTTAGAGGAAAACATTAAGAACAATCACATCTGAAATCAGAGTACAATTAAGTAAATTCTGATTCAATCCTTTATGTAAATTATTCATAAATGGACATAATGATATTATAAACTGATATAAAACTTAAGACAAAGGGTAGAAAGACTTATTGAACTGCAGTCCAACACATGAATCCCGCAAAAAGTCCTGAGCTTCAAATCGTCATCCAGTAAGCCACGAATAAATTTCTCCAAAATGCTTTTATTCCGAAAATCTCAATGTTACAGCAAAGTAATAGAATCCACCCAAAATACTTCCAAGAGTGAAGTATTTATACAAATTCTAAACTAAAATATCTTGAAAAAATATCAAGATTAGTTCACAAATCTCTCCAACTATCTTACATAAATAGAACTTAAGTAAAGGACACTCAAACTAATTCATCTATTTGGCACTAATATGTATGGATAGGTGATGACAAAGAGGATAATTCGAATTTTATCCAACTCTTAGTTGATGATGAGGCATCCAAGTCACTAACTGCTTCCTTTCTTTGTGCAATTCTGCTCCAACAATTCTGCAAATTTTGGGTCCAATGATACCTTTATATTTCTCAATCCGTAATAGATATGTAAAAAGTGAAAGAGGTTATTGTAGATAAATATGTTTTTGAGATAAACCTATTTCACTTTCCTAAAATTCCTCTCCCGCTGTGCACAATAGGCTCTGTAAAAAGATGTGTAAAACAGAGTTTTACAGAGTCTGAAAAATAGCCTCTAAAGATGTGCATGTATCTCTCAGCCTGAAATCACTGTGGAAAAAATGAGATAGGTTTTTGTAGATGGGTCTCGTAGGAAAAAAAACCGCCTTCAGTTGTGTAAAATGTATTTCTAATTGGCCACAATATTCTCTGCAAAATGATGACTTAAAAGGAATTTTCTGCAAAAAGTGCTTTCCAACATTATTTAATATTTCCAAAACCATAATAGCTGTTAGAAAAGTGAGAGAGGTTTTTGTAGATGGTCCTCTTAAGAACATAAACCTCATTCAGTTTTGCAAAATTAATCTTGGATTGATCACAATAGGTTCTGCAAAACAATGACTAAAACATTAAATTTCTGCAAAAATGTTCCTTCTTGTTGTGTTTTTCATCTTTTCACTTTTTTGTTCTTTTAACTGTTTTAATTTCACTTTAGATAAACTTCAATGTTGGTGAAAGTATTTTCATCTCCTCTTTTTACCATTTTACTGCCTCTGTAATTACTTTTACTGTTTACCTTTGACTGCTCTGTAACTTCTTTTTAACTTTCATTCTAACTTTTACCTGATACACTTTAACCACTGATACTCTTTCACTGTTCTTTACTATGTCCGTTTACCTTCAATGTGTAGTTTAGGTTTTTACTGTATGTTTCAACAGTAAATCGTTTAATATCTTTTTTCCTTTGCTTGTCTTTCAACTGTATGTTTTATCTTCCATCAATGTTTGAATAGATTTGATAACACTCTTGGAGTAAACAAGTCTTATGACTAGTATTAAGACTATTTATCCAAGGATGTGGTCTTCTGATCACCTGTAAAACAAAACAAATTATTAAGAAAGCATTGGTTTGTAGAGGAGGTCAAAAAGGTTTCATTTGATTTTGAGAGGTCTATGGAGTGAATCTAGAATGATTTTTGGAAGGTAAACCATGCTCGAATAGGTTAACAGAGGCTTTAGGTGGAGCAACTGGGCTACAAAGGGTTTTTATGGGAGAAACAGGTATAATTTCTAGTTTAGAAATTTAGTTACAGTTCTCAGTTTCAAGGGATGAACTAACAATCGATTTTGACTCTGTTTCAATGAAAGGAAAATGGAAACCAAGTTTTACAGAGTTCAGAGGGAGTTTCTAGGGTAAATACCTATTTTTCTAAGGATGACGGTGATTTTGGACAGGTACTGGTTGAGGAAGACGCTTTCTGAGAAGCTCAACTGTAATTCTTTTCGACAAAACAAAGGTTGGCGGACATCAACAGTTGAATTTCGAATTTCTGTGCATGGGAGACTAGTTGTGTACGAGATAATGAAAACGACGCAAAGAGACTTGTTTTATTCGCAAAATCAAAAGGTGGCGAGATTTATTATGAATGATGTCAGCATGTACGACAGACAAGTCATGAGGGAAGGTGGTAAGCGGTTTATTGTGCGGACCCGGTGGGGTTTTAAACGCGTTTAACTTTATTAAGTATCCCGGGGGGCGTTTAATAGGCGGAAAAGTTTGGTTATTAACTAATTCTGATAATTAATTAATCCCATGGTATAATGGAAATAGGGGTCGCGGCGGGGTTTCGATTGTGGTTGAAGCGTCGGGTGGGATGCCAAGTGGATGGGCCACGATGGCACGGGGGCTTTTCCGAAGTTTTGGTTTTAAAAATAAAACTTCGGGTTTATTCTTTTTGTGTTAAACATATATATCATATGTTTAAAGCTTTTCTCATATATGTTTTTTTTATTATATGATAAATTAACCAATGTAATTAACTTATCATAGGGGCGGGAGTACTATATAATGACATATTTTAACCAAAGGGCGCATATAATGTGGGTTTTTACTGATTAATTGGGAAATAAATACTTTGGCTAAACTCTATAATAAGATGGGTTTTTTGGATATTTATATAAAAGGAGTTATATACTTAGGATAAAGGATTTTCACTAGGGATTTAATAACTAGAGTTAAACATTAATATGACAAAGGGACAAGGGAACTCAAAATACTTTGCACATCTAATAAAGTGACAATTTCTGAAGTAAATTACAATATATCATCTTCAACACTTAAACTTAGAATAGTAAGTTATTTTGAGGGATTTTTATGGAAGTTTGCATGATTTTCCTAAGCAAAATGGGATTTTACTTAGGAAAATATTGAAAGTGAATGATAATGGATAACTTCAAGTACTTAGGTCTTTTTGATCATCAGGCCGAGGGTCTGGTCCCTCCAAAAGTCAAGGAAATGCCTTGAGCCCTTTTGATCTCCAAATACCTTAGCACTTTGGGGAAATTAGTAAAAACTTAGGGAAAAAGTGATGTGGGAAGTTAATGATTTTGACTTTGCTTTCTGTGAATTCTTCAGTGCATTTTCTGCTTGAGTACTTGTGATGAAGGTAAAAGATTAAACATATTCAACACCATCATTCATCACATAAAACTTTGCAACACCATCTACCTACCCTATCTACTTGACACTACCATTTTCTCTTCTTTATTAGGGTGCATTTAGACTTGCAAACCCTTATCAATCTTTTTTCTTTTTACAAGGCAAATCTATCTAATTCTACCCTTATTACATCCAAGGGCTCAGATTAAACTGTTGAGCACCTTTATTAACTCTACCTATCTACTTATCTGCCAAGATTAAACTGTTTGGTCAGATATTTATTCTCTATTCTACAACATGAAATTGAAATATGAATGAGTCAAGTTTATACAGTTTGACTCTTCATGAATTGTGGCAAAAGTTTTGACAAGCTGCACACAATTGCTTTATTACAGAAAATGAAATAGTAGTGGCATTTGGATTTGCACACTTTCCTTGGTCTATTTTTGCTTGGGGTTCATTTCTTTCATTTTCTTGACCAATTTATTTTTCTTACCCTTTGATTTTTCTTTTAGGGTATACCCTCTTTACATTTTTTAAATTTTTGATTTTTTGGTTTTTCAAGAATATGGAACACCTTTGCTCAAGAAAAAGGTTTGAACATATTACATAGTTCAATAAGTCAATCATGAAAAATGACACCTATTGGTATAGGAGTCTACCAAAAGGTAGGGAGAGCAGGAAACATAGGGCACCTAACAAGGGTGAATCCTATGTTATACTTATGTTGCCTACCAGAAGAACATGAAACAGTATGAAATTGTAATAAACAGAGTTAGGAAAAACATCACCAATATTAATAGACCAGGATCCTGTGAAATGTGATTTGATTAATTGATAAAAAACTAGTCATGTACAATAAGCTCAATGGCTAATACAGTCCAGACTTCTCCTCCCAGCCTATTACATACAAGCTACTCTGTAACTCCCTCCCAAGACTGTTCTAACAGTCAAACTGAATCCCTCTAACAGCAACAACCGAACAACTGAACAACAACAAACTTTACAAAATGTCCTCGGGGATTACATATAGGAGAGTCCATAATAGGAGTGGATGAACGATTAAATGGATCACATTTAAGACAGCATGGCGGAAGTGTCCATGCCAATACTGCTTAATGGCTCTCTGCATTGCTGTGTGTACTTTGTAGGCTGCTTTGGGAGACTCTGTCAGGCCAAGATTGACCTCTGGTACCTCTTTGGAGTTTCTTCAGGTGTCTGGAACTCTGTGCTGCCTTCTGAATCTGGTTAACTGGTTTAAAGTCTGTGGGCCTCTCCATACCTCCATTACTACTGCTCAGACAGTCTTTAATGAAGCTCTGTCAGTGCAATTAACTGCTTATGGGCTCGAGGAGGCATGGACATTGCTGTAGGAAGGTGTACCTCTGGAGAAAACATGTTCTGCTGTTAGGTAGCATAGTTATGACTTGCTGGTGCGCTCACTGGTCTTCAAGATGAACCTTAATCCTTTGAACGCGGGATTATAATTGTTAATCTTCAATTAATCAGCTTGAATCCCTTCAAAAACTGTCTCTGCTGCTTCGCTGGCGGCTGCACTGGCCTTTCTGCGCTATCCTCACAATGAAATAACTCTGTTACAAACCCGGGCAATGGTGGAGAAATGCTGTGGAGACCGGAGGAGTGGTGGCGGAACAGTGAAAACAACGGAAATGCAAACGAAAGGGTGAAAACTCACGAACAATATGGTTTGGTGGTAGAATGCAGCGTAGACCGTTAGATCCTGGTATGGGAGTGAAAATCGACGACGGAGATCAATCGGATGGACGGCCCTATGAAACATAATGGGACGCGGGACCTCCAATAAAAAACATGAAACTTTGGTTATAAACCAAAACACAAAGGAATCGGGTGAAAATATTATGAAAAAGCGCGGAAGCGAATGTAAGAGCGGGACCCGGCGGAGGCGGAGGGCGATCAAATCTTGACCGTTAGATCCTAGATCCAATGGACGGTCAGGATCAAATCGGAGGATCGAAATCGGGGGGAGCAGGGGTGAGACATTCAAAAATTTCCGGTTGCGATCGGAGCGATGTTGCGATTAAGCGCCAACCGTCGGATCTGGAAGGGAAAGGGCGGCTGGGATTGAATTGGGAGACAGCGGGGAAGGCTTGCGATGGCGATCGGAAGGGGGTTTGTGATTGAGCGCTGACCGTCGAATTAGCTGGGAGATGGACGGTCGAGATGAAAATCGGACATTAGGAGTTAGGACTTGCGATTTCGATCGGTGGGCAGGGCGCGATTGAGCGCTGGCCGTTAGATCTGGAGATCAGATCAACGGTTCACGTCCAATCGGAGGGAGAGCGCGATCGGGGGCTACAACATGAGCGTTGCGATTGCGATCGGGCAGGGGCCTGTGATTAGCGCTCCGCCGTCTGATCTTCGTGATAGATCGACGGTGTTAAACGCATCGCGAGACTTAATGCATTAAAACAATCGCATCGGAGATTTTCAATGTTGCACATGATTTTTATGTCTCCGCTCCGATCCTTCCGATTGCGATTGGCTCCCAAGGCTTAAGCGCTTGGTCTTGGGTGGCGGGCATATGTAGGGAAGTGGTTGGGGCTTGCGATAAAGGGGCTAAGCCCTATTATATGGTTTAAAAGTGGGTTTTGGCCCATTTAAATGGAATTTGAAGGCCAAGGAAGGGAACGATAGAGAGGGAAAGGGGAAAATGGCTAAAAAAAAGGTAAGGGTAGAATTTTAAGGGGATTTTGGGAGGATTTGAAAGGTAAGAAGGGGAATAGAAGGGGAGACAAGGGAGAACAACGTAGAGGCTAGGTGGGGGTGAAATAAGAGGGAAAAAGGGCCTTTTGGGTATTTTTTCACCAGCAGAGAGGCTTCGTAATGGAAATCAGCAGAGGGGATTCTATCGAAGGATAAAAGGCATAAAGAGGCTTCAAGGATGATGTTTTTTCAGGGGAAATGCATTCCTTGAAGGCTCAAAAAAATTTATCCCCCTATTTGCTTGTAAAAATTTCATGGGGGGGCTAACAGTGGCTCCACATGGGGATGGCTTCTTCTTGAAGGAGTCAAGAATCCAGAAAATGATCTTTGGTGTAGGCCAGATGCCTGCTGCTTGGCACATCCCTCCTTCTTTGATTTGAGCTGCCACAAACTGTGAAGACATCAGCAGAAAAAACTTTTCTCAACCATCTACCTACCCAAACTACAGTCCTAACATTATTTCTTCTGGGTGCATTTGGGCTTGCAGACCCTTTACATCATTTCATTTTTACAACATAAAATAAACCTAATCTAGATCTACCCTTATTACTCCATGAGACTGGATTAGACTGTTGGCCTCATACGCTTCTCTATCTACACTACTACCTGCTAGGATTAGACTATCTAGCAGGTTTCTTCTCTACATTCTAAGATAGAAATTGAAAAACAGTCAAGCCAGGATTAGACTGTCTGGCTTGCTAGACTTTGCAGAAATTTAAAAAAACTAATTACATGCTCATAGACTGAGCTTTATTGAGCTTTCCTTACCTACCCTACTCTAACTGGAAATATCTGATGCTCTAGGTGATACAATAATGCCAATGCAGCCAATCAAGTAACAAAAAAAAGGGGAAGAAGAACTGACTGCTCATCAGAGACCACCGTAGGATGCTCCGCATGTGGATTTTCAAAACTGAGGCCACCAGCAGTGGTGACCAATTATGATGTATTTGGATCTTGTAAAAGATTGATGCTTGAGGAGATGAGCTAATCAGGGCCTCCATGTATTCTGCCATAGGATCCACAAACTCATGCTGTAAACTTTTTTCTTCAAAACCTACCATGACTGATAGGTTGTCCGCATCCTGGGCAGCTTCAATCACCGCATCTGCAGTGAGGCCTTTGTAATCACGCTCCTCTTCCTGATTGGGAGTATTTGGCATGTGGGCATCAATCAGGAATACCTTTTCTTCATCTGGATCAAGACCGAGATGTCTGTGGGGAAAAAGGTCTCGCTCATCTTCAATGCAGCTTGAGCTAGAGGGCTCATTACATTCAACAGTGTTGTCCTCTAGTAGTGCAGGCCAGTCCTGCTGGAACTCTGTGAAAAAATTAACATATTCTTGAGCGGGGGCTTCTTTTATTACCTTAATCCTTTCGGGATAAGGCTTTGGACATTCATTCCGCTCAAGATTTTCTCCATCTCTTTCCTCCTTGTCCTCTGTGCTGAAGAGCTGCTGGCTTCCATCCTCTTGGCAAGTATAACTGATGTTCGGATATAAAGCAGAGAGAAGATTCAGTGAATCTTCGTCTGCTGACATGCTTTCAACACTTTCTCCATCAGTATCGTAGATAGCCTGCATTGTCTCATCCCTTTGTTGAAGTTGATGGTCGTGATATTCCTCCCATGAATCTTCTGATGATGGCCCTGCAAGCTCAGTTTCCCTTTGGAAAAAATTATCATCAGACATATCAACATCAAAGAGACCATAATTATAAGCATTGTCACCCATCACATCTTCAGGACTCTCAGCAAGTCTTTCTTTAAGATACTCTGCAAGTTCATTTTCTGATTCAAGCTCTGGTTCACCATGCATGTTTGGCATGTGGCTTCTGTCTTGCAGTGATCTGGTTTGTCTCTCATGAGGACAACGTGTAGGCCTCTCCCAATCATCATTTCCCGTTTCAACCTCATATTCCTCCTTTTCAATGTTCAGCAGGGTGTTGGCAGTCTCTATCAGTTTTTTCAGCTGTTTCTCTAAAGAGGCCTGCCTCATCTGCTCTGCTCAGTCCTTCCTTGCTGCCTTTAACCTTTCCTCCCTACACTTTATGTTGTATTCGACAGTGATTGCTATATTCTGCATTTCCTCCAGGCTCGAAGGTTCTCTTTCTCTTATATGGAATTCCACCTCGGGGTCGAAAGAACTTGGATAGTGCAATAAAGCCCATCCCAAAGGTGGTTTTATATCAGAAGGTATAGCATCATATACCTTATTAAACCTGGCTGAAAATTCTTGTACTGTCTCTCCTGGCTGCCTTCTCAAATTTTCATATTCTCTTAGGATGAGGAGAGCATTATTCGGGGCCGCCCATATATCAAGGAAAACTCGAGAAAACTGATGAAAGCTGAAAATGCTTGCTTCTGGAAGGCCTTTGAGCCAACTCTTAACATTTCCTTGTAATGACAAAGAAAACATTCTAATGCACACATCATCTTCTTCTATTTCATATAGCTCAAGTAAATCCTCAAGGTTTTGAACATGTTCTTCAGCAGTAGCCCCTTTATTTTCTCCATCAAAATGAGGCAGCAGGTTTATAAGCTCTGCAGGAAGGGGTTGGAAGAAAAAAGGTAAAACCAAAGGCTTATATCTTTCTATGACCTTTGTAGGAGTGGGTAGTGTAACAATGGGCTAATGGCTACCTGAAGCTTCTTTAGGGGTGGGAGATACAACATGAGCTTCTTGTTCCACCAGGTTTTTCACAGGAGTATAGGTCTGCTCACGGTCTGAAGACTGAGGCTTGAGATCTTTCCCATACTCATCATGGGTCTCATCTTTGTACACTCGATTTGGCTTAAAATAGGACAAGACATAGTGATAGACAAAAACAATAAACTCTTTAAACCAAATCCAACCAGTATGTTCTACCCTTCTATGAGGTCTGGCCATCTTTCAGGTTCTTCCTCCAGTCGAGTCTTCAAGGATTATGGAGTGTGGAGTCACCAGGTGGATGTATATGAACATTTGAAGTAGGATGCTGTCCACCATCAGCAATGTGAATGCCAATCTAACCAGAGATCTTGGGTCTATGAGTGCCTAAGAATGTTTGAGGTGAAATGCACTCAAGTCCCCAGCGGAGTCGCCATTATGTTGGAGTTCCCATGTTTTGGCCAGATTGGCAAGACCAAAAGATGAGACAACATCAGAACCACTTTTGGGCCCTAGGATCTAGCCCTCCTAGACCCGGAGAGGGATCTCTCCAAGTAGAGCAAAGAATGATATGTCTTTGAAGCTCAAAATGAGATGTTAGGCTAGTTATGAAGCACAGAGGGGGGTTTAAATGCTTTTGGTTGGTTGGTTGCCGAGTTGGTCATGAGATCATAGACTGAGAAAGTAATGAAAGAAAGGAACAAAGCATAAGGATGTTTAAGCAAAGAGGATAGGTCAAGAGAGTGCCATCCATTGGGCTATGGAGTCATGAAAGGAAATTACATGCAACAACTAGCCAAGGCTTCCAGAGGGCAAGTCATCTATACTAAAGGATCTTTTTAGATAGATGATGGAATGGAACATTAAGGACTGAAGGTGAAAGAAGGAAAGACAACCAAATTTTTGTCTATAGATCAGGTCAGAGGTCATTTAACTCCAGACCTGCTTGGACATACTCAAAGGCAGCTCTCAAAGAGGGACAAAGGAGGTGCTTATAGATCAGACCAGAGGTCATTTAACTCCAGGCCTGCTTTAGCAACTCCAAGGGAAAAACAGAGATAGATTTGACAAAGAAACATCCAAGCTGCAAACCCGCAAGTTCATACATCAGCCAGCCGACAATAACATCCACTGCACTGGGTAAACCCCATGAATTTACTCTTGGATAACACATAAAGCAGAAAACATTAAAGGTAGGGAGAGCAGGAAACATAGGGCACCTAGCAAGGGTGAATCCTATGTTATACTTCTGTTTCCTACCAGAAGAACATGAAATAGTATGAAAATTTAATAAACAGAGTTAGGAAAAACATCACCAATAGTAATAGACCAGGATCCTATGAAATGTGCTTTGATTGATTGATGCAAAACCAGTCATGTACAATAAGCTCAATGGCTAATACAGTCCAGACTTCTTCTCCTAGCCTATTACATACAAGCTACTCTGTAACTCCCTCCCAAGACTATTCTAACAGTCAAACTGAATCCCTCTAACAGCAACAACCGAACAACTGAACAACAACAACCTTTACAAAATGTCCTCGGGGATTACATACAGGAGAGTCCATAATAGGAGTGGATGAACGATTAAATGGATCACATTTAAGACAGCATGGCGGAAGTGTCCACGCCAATACTGCTTAATGGCTCTCTGCATTGCTGTGTGTACTTTGTAGGCTGCTTTGGAAGACTCTGTCAGGCCAAGATTGACCTCTGGTACCTCTTTGGATTTTCTTCAGGTGTCTGGAACTCTGTGCTGCCTTCTGAATCTGGTTAACTGGTTTAAAGTCTGTGGGCCTCTCCATACCTCCATTACTACTGCTCAGACGGTCTTTAATGAAGCTCTGTCAGTGAAATTAACTGCTTATGGGCTCGAGGAGGCATGGACATTGCTGTAGGAAGGTTTACCTCTGGAGAAAACATGTTCTGCTGTTAGGTAGCGCAGTTATGACTTGCTGGTGCACTCACTGGTCTTCAAGCTGAACCTTAATCCTTTGAACGCGGGATTATAATTGTTAATCTTCAATTAATCGGCTTGAATCCCTTGAAAAACTGTCTCTGCTGCTTCGCTGGCGGCTGCACTAGCCTTTCTGCGCTATCCGCACAATGAAATAGCTCTGTTACAAACCCGGGCAATGGTGGAGAAATGCTGTGGAGACCGGAGGAGTGGTGGCGGAACAGTGAAAACAACGGAAATGCAAACGAAAGGGTGAAAACTCACGAACAATATGGTTTGGTGGTAGAATGCAGCGCAGACCGTTAGATCCTGGTCTGGGAGTGTGTTGGAATATTGTCATTGATGCAAAGGATGTGGCAAAGGCATGGGCAACAGAAGAACATCAGAATTGCAGAGATCAACGATCAGCAGCAAAGCTCAGAGGAAGAATACATTTACAGAGATAAGCAGTGCATTGAAGGAGAATTAAATCTTGATGGGCCGCAGTCACAAATGACAGAAGAGAATTAACAGGTGATGGGCAGAGCCGTTTTAACAGTGGAACGAAGATATTCCCGTAGATTTAATTTACGGAGGAGCAGAGTCATTCAAGACAGTCATTTCGGGCATTTAAGCCTTCAACAACCAAAATGAATAAAAATTGAATTAAACAGGCGGAAGTCTTTTATTTCTGATTTGGCGGGACAAGTGGTCCCCACCACTTAAGCTCTAAATCGGAATCGCAAGTTATTTTGGTGCAGTAGTGTCTTGTTGATATGGAGTCCTGCGATGCGATGCGATCCAATCGCAATCGCAAATCGCAATGTAAATGAAACATAAAAATGTCTTGTGGATGTGGCAGTGTTCCATAGTGGAACGGTTGTACACAATACAACCAAATGTTACATTATAAATTGCCCCCACCAACAACCGAGGCGCGTGGGTCCACTTGACCACGTGGCGATGTTTTAATGGAATCGCACGTCTTGAATCGCAAGGTTCAATCAGCGGAGTTTTGGTATGTGCTCCGATCAAAGGCCGGACCCGATCGAGTTATATGCCTCAGTTTATTGCAAATCGCATCCGAGTTCCCAATCGCAATCGGAAGCACTTAAGTGTTGGGTCCGATTGCACATTGAAATTGGCGGACCTGATGGTGTTATACGATGGAATTAATAGATTCAATCGCGTCCGGGATCTTAATCGCAATCGGAAATTTCCGATTGATCGCATACCGTTTGTAATATGCTGCGA